>JAVDBV010004146.1:0-11643 GCA_032619315.1 Piper longum | reverse complement strand
TATCTTGTATATTATGGAAGCAGAAAGGTTACTATCGAAAACACAAAATGCAGAGTAACTTGTACAGATTCTCGTTCATCTGAAAAAGTTAGTTCTACAAAGAAAGACATGAAAGAAAGAGCTTTGAGGGACAGTAGCCATCTTGAGCTCTGAAATCTACACGAAACAGTTGGAAGAAAGCATCAATTTCAGCTCCTTCACACAATCCAATGCGTAAAAGAAGCCTACTAGCTTGTAGGATTTCAATAATTTATAGCCATCCATGCTGGTTGTATCTCTAATTATCAAGCGAATAATTAGAAGCCCATTCCAAAAGTAAGAAATCTAAACTAAGAAAAAAAAACAAATTTCTAAATTTCGTATTTAACAATATTTATTTTAATCGGGTTGAACTAGGTTTCACTAAATTTTTTAAATTATAAATAAATTATTTATTGGATATTAAATTTTTTTCGATCATTACGAAATTCAATATTTATTAAAATACTGTGATTTTCAAGGGTAAGAAAACTTTCTTGAAATGAAAATGGAAAGAAGACCTAAAATTAAATTATATTTTAAGCGGGCATTAGAAATACAGGGTTGAAGCTGCGGATAGAATTTTTTATCAATATCTTTTTTTTATATAAAAATATTCTTATTCAATATGACATTTAAAATTATATGTAAAACAACAATCTCTACTCTCAAGATATGCATATCGGTTACTGTTTTGAAAAAAAAAACATTTATATTCGCTTCTTTTAAAAGTATAGTAAGCTTGTCTGAATTGAAATGGATGGATTGAAAAGATCCAGGGGTCACAACTCACGAAGCACATAGAGATACAAAATGAAAGGACAAAAGAGCAAAGCCACTGGACAAAACATCATGTGTAGCGCTCAAGAATGAATGCTAAAAACAAAGATGTTAGGCTAAAGTGGAACAACTACCCAAATCATCTCCTTTCCTCTATCTCCTCTACTTATTTTAATGGACTATAGGCTTGTCAAGCCTACTTAGCCGGCTGATCTCTTGTATCATTCCTTCATTCTTTACTAGCTTCCATACTGCTTTGGGGAAAAAAATTACTATCTTAATTTTCGTGTTTGGGAGGGGGGAAAAAAACTTGTATGCCCATAAGTGTTAAATAAATATTATACCTCAATTGATAAATCATTTAAAATTTACAAATTAAATGTCAAACAGGTATAGTAATACACCAAAGGATAGCTCTAATTAGAGGTCAGTAAATGAATAGTTTCATGTGGTAATATCCTTAAATCTCCCGGACCCTTGCTTTTGATATTCTTTCTAATTGAAAGTTTTTACTCCATAATTTATGATTTGGGTGAACCCGACAGCGAAGACTATTGCCAAAAAAAAAAAATCATTTGCTCCATTCTTCACCACCTTTCGTCTCACACACTTGCAGGAATTAGCAACTTCATATAACTAGCTCGAGATTATAAACAGAGAATTAAGGAGATCCTTGTTTGTGTTATGCATGCCACTTTCATATATACAATAAATTTCTCCAATGGGTTCAAACCATTTTCGTGTTTAGAGCTACGCTAGATAATTAACCCAAGATCATATGAAAACGTGAATGATTTTGTATATATGTTGTCATGTTGTATGGTAAGTTATGAGGTAACAGTGTAAAGCACGAGAAACCCTGGAGGGCTTGGCCATTGGGCAACGACGTGACCTAGTTATACTAAGAAGATAGAGGGCATTGGGCAACTACATCCCATCGGCCGGCTGTTCCCTTTCAATAGGGACCGCTGTTGCGCGCTAGCCGCCGCTGGGAACGTGCCCAAACCAATTAGAGGGAAAACCACAATTGCTGCCTGCTGGCTTTTAATTCGATGTGTGGTCGGCCAGGGAGGGTTACTCTGTCTATATCTTGATGCCAACTACTGGTTGTGAACCACATGTTTGAGTGACATTGTGAGGTATTATTCTAGTGAGACTTTTCCAATGACGTTTCCAACTAGATGGACCCGGGTTTTGATTCGACCTAATCAAAATACGTATTAATCCCATTTTATATATATCTGACAAAAGACTTAAGGTTGACACTTTAATTTTGTAAATTTTTTAAGGTTTATCACTAACTTTAAAACTCTTTTTTGCTAAAAATACACACTTGAGTCACATCACTATATAGCTTAGGAGTAAAATCTATCGATGACTCCCTGCCGAGTCATTTTACAATTAACGTCCCAAATCAAGTTATATAAGCATATTATTTTACTTTTAGATTAGTTACATTATATTTTAAAGTAATATAAATTATTTATTTATCTATTTCAAGTGTCAAAAGATTTATATGTATTAGTTTCATACAATTATTTACTTATATAATTAAAATTTTAATATAAATGATCGAGAGTCTTCTTGTAGTTGACTCCACCCCATGGCATGTCAAGTAGAGCCTAAGTTTCATTTTTTAAATTATGGTTTATCATTGAGCATTTTATCAAATAAGGGCAATTTCTTTCTTTATATTATTAACTAGTACGAGAATCATACCTAATTAATTACCATTAAAAAGAAAATACACTTATAAATTGTCATAAATATCTTCTTGTAAGTTGTTTTTTCTAATAAATATTGGGATAGTACGACTGACAAAGAAAAATAATTACCTAACCTATGACAAACAGATTTGGCTCGTCATTGATATAACAAGCCCAAGCGGCGACTAGATCATTACTGTTAGGGCTGTTAATTGAGCGAGCCAGCTCGTGAGCATTTGGCGTTCGGCTCGGTTCGACTCGACTCAAAACTCGATATTTAAATGCTCGACTCGAACTTGACTCGAACTCGACTCGAAATCGAATCCTACGAGCCGAGTTTGAGTAAGGCCGTGTTCGACCCGACTCGATTCGGTTATAACTCGAATTTGACTCGAACTCGACTCGTAGCCCGACTCTCTCGATAAAATAATATAATAATATAGTTTTTATATTATATATATACAAATAAGTTTAATTGTAACTAATTATATTTATTTATATACAATATAATAACAAAAAGGTGAGATAGTTGAGATGGTAGGTAAAAGTTCTTGACCTCAAGGTTGTTGGGTTCAAATCACTCTAATTAAAATTTTTAATTAAGTTAAATGAGCCGGTTCCAAGTTTATGAACGAGCTAGGTTCGATCTCGCAGTTTAAGTGTATTCGAGCTCGAGTCGAGATCGAACACGTAACAAATATTCAAGTCGAGTTCGAGCATATATGTTCAAAATTCGTTCGATCTTGAGTCAAGTTCAAACGAATTTCGAACTATTCGAACCAAGCTCGAACACAAGTTAAGTTCGGCTCGCTCACTCGTTTAACACCCTTAAAGGCAACCACACGAGGTGGCCTTGGGTTAGACAATAGCAAGATCGAGTGGCCAACCTGCTGAATGATACTTTTTCTTCGTATCTTCTCTACATCAATTTCTATGGTGGAGAAAAAAATTTAAACTTATTTCTATATCTAAAAGTTTTTAAGGGTAAACATGTGTTAATTTTCAAACTTTTAATCACGCTAAAAAGTCAAGAAATTTTTCTCCACCCCATTTTTCTCTATGTTTTCAGATTAGCGAATATATTTTGGGGTGAAAAAAAGTTAAAATTTTAATACATACTCACCTTCAAATATTTTTAAATATAAAAAAATTTATAATTTTTTCCATGATTAAAAATGACGTATAGAATACATTAAAAAATGTGAAGAAATTTTTTTTGTTGTTGTGCATATTCGGCTATCCTTGCCCACAAGTTGGCTACATCTGGTTTCCCACAACCTTGATTGGGCTAAATCCCACTCCTGATTTTGATATAGCGAGAGCCGTGTTACAGCGTTGTCAAATCTGCTACCCACAGCCTCTAGGTGGCTCTGTTTCGATCACCCATGGCAACTAGCCAAAACAGCCACGACCACCTGGGTGTCATTTTTGGTAGTATTTTTTTATTTTTTTAAATATATTTTGTAAAATTGGTTTGGGTTGATTTTAATTTATAATAATGTTGTATTAATTCATATTTTCTTTCTTAACATGAGGCAAGTTTTGTTATTATGATAAAATTTCCCTTTCATGATAATGAAGCTAGCTTCTTCCTTCGGTGGAAATATAAAAACTATTTTCATTTTTTTTTGGTAAAAAACTGTATAATATTTATTTTAACATTGTTGAGCTTCTTCACCGTACTTAATGTTTACATCAACAATCTCCGGCTCCCAGTGCAACTGAACATGCTCTCCAAAGAATTATAAAATATTTACTTTAATATTTCCCCTCGTATGAAAGAAAATTTTAAGGCAAATAAAAAATTGGATAATAGTCTATTAAGAATAAATTGAGAAAATTTAAAGTTCCTTCGGAAGTATTTAATTTACACTCTTTGGCTATCATGCATAATAAGTTTTAAATAGTTTACCACTATCAAAATATTAGGAAAGAAAACCATCTAATATTTACCTATATAAACTTTTCAAGGATAATTAATTACATATCAAAATTTTTTAGTCTTACCTGCTTTTGCAAGGTTGAAATGTTTTAAATTATTGAAACCCAAATTCTATTCTGATATTACGTTGACACATATTTTTTAAGTAAAATCAATCCCATTTTACATATATAGAGTTTAAAACTTTATAACCATATTAAATAGTTAAACTCCTGATTCACATAAGCATTTGCTGCACCAAATCCAGTTCCATGTAATAAATCGAATTGTAAGTACAAAAGATGTTTTTCAAGACAATATATTTTGAAAAACAAAAAATTTAAAAATAAATTAAAACAAGTACATGTTCAATGAACTTAAAATTAGTACAATGATGATTTCTTTCGCTTTCTATGGCCTTGCTGTGTTAAACATTTCTAATCCATCAATCATTTGTCGATAATAGTTCCAGCTATATTATAAGTTATATGAGCGAGTCAATGAAGAAATCATATTGACATCTTTGCAGTGGGTCAGCAATTGTGGCAAGTAAACGCTGTTTGAGGAGTGGAATTTAGATGTAAAATGGGTTGGCATGATTATGTCGTTGAGCTGTTGTAATCAACATACATGCCAATAGTGCTCTTAAATCTTAATTCAAATACGTCCAAAACTTGATTGTGAAAATGAGCAATACAAGCTTGATCGTTGGCCCCTTCGAAGCTTGATAGGTCAAGTTCATAAAACCGAATGAAAGAGATAATTCGGGCACACGAGCTTGATCTGTTTCCTGCCCAGCCAAACAGAAGAAGCGCTCTTAAGTCCCGGTATAGCTTTTTCATGTTTCCGTGTAAGCAGCCATCTCTAATGGTTGAAAAATTATGATTTATAATTATCGACTAATTTGGATGTGTACCTCAACAATTGCAGTTTGGGATGGCGTGGACGGCCGAATAACTGTGCCCTACTAATGTATAAAGCATTTGTTACCGAGTCTGACGGATATCGAAGTGTTTGTGTCTGGGACTGAATTCGATCGATGAATTATGACTGAAAAAAAATAAGCCAAATATAGAGATTTATACTTTAGCTCGGATGAAAGGCCGAGTAATTGAAAAAATTCACAGTTCTATGATTATTGGTAATAATTTAAAGTTTATTATTAAATTAGGCAAGATGTCACGTCATACACCACTTATACTGCATATAAAATTTAATTTTCTAGCCAATCTCTCATTAAATAATAAGATGTATTTTAATAATATAATATCTTAGATATAAATTTTAACTCTAATTAAATGAGAAAATAAATTATAATAATTTGACTTCTTAGTTTTTATTTTTGTTGTATATATTTTGATTGGTTACACGTCTTACTTTTAATCATATGTGAAGAATAGTGTTCACTTTTTTTTTTCATACACGACTTATGATACAGATAAACTTTAATTTTAATTTTATATGTAAACTTTTGTTGAATGATAAGATAGACTATAATAATTTTTTATATTAGATATAAATTTTGATTTACTCTCACTTTAAAGATAAATCTTAATGAGTGAGAAATTATATTATAATAATTTATTTTTAATTATTTTTGTTATATTTGGATTAGCCAAATTTCTTACTTTTAATTAAATGTCAATATTGAGTTCCTCTTTCATAAATAAGAGTAGATTATAACAAAATATTATTAGACCAAAGGGACATGAGCCTTCGATTTAAATTTTCTCAAGGTAATATTATATTTATTTATTCCAATATTTTATAAAAAGTAATTTCCAATTTATATGATAATATACCTAAAAGAAACTTAAAAAAATAAAGGAGATAGTGATGTATAAAGAAGTTGTAGTCTTTTGTATAAAAAAGAGTGTTTTACAATGAGAGAAATGACAGTGCAATATATGTGGATTGCATTTAAATTGTGAATTTGACTGAATTCTAAATTTCTAATCGTGTTCAACTGTGCCCAACAACCAACATGACATAAAGATTTTGACTGTCCACCATCAACTTTTTGTCGAAGATTAATTTGATGGATATCAACAATGCCTTGTATGATATTCGATCAACTATGCCCATCCCTAATCTTAGCACAATAGGTTTGATATCACCTCATGGTTTGCTAGTTCAATCATGATCCATGTGCGGAGAAAGAACTATCGCAATATATCTTTAAAATTCCTTAAATAGTCCTACATTAACTTATTGGGATAAGATTTAGTTTATTATTGAGAATGAAATATAGATCTTCGGCTTTAGTTTATTACTTTTTAATATATAACTTAGGTCTATTAGTTTATAATTTGGGTCTGGTCGTTACAGATAATATAAGAGTAATACGGTTCTTTATTAAATAGTCGGTTGGACTATGGATGTAGGTTATTAGGCTATTGGCTATAGGCTAAAGAGGACATGGATTAGGCCGCTAACGATGACCAAGTGTATGGATTTTGATGACAAAATTTTTTAAAGTGGGTAAATTTTGTCATTTACTAATTTAGTCCTATATTTAATACCTAAAAAGGTAAGATCCGATTTACTAGTAAAAATAAATTATAGATCTTCACCTTTAATTAATCACTTTTAAAGAATTGACTTAAACTCATTAATTTATACTTTGAGTTAATTTGTTACATTATCTTTCCAAGCACTCTCTCTCCCTCTCTCTCTCTCAAGTAACCACTCGTCTTCCTCTATGAATAGTTCTAAGATTTGTGGGAGAGTGTCTATTTATTAAACAAAAGAATCTCCTATTTCAAGTCTTATTATAAGTCAAACCCCAACTCCAAATCTAAATAGAATATGTGATTATCTAGCTAGATGATTAATAACTAAATCGCTAACATCTGGAT
Source organism: Piper longum (assembly GCA_032619315.1). Taxonomy (NCBI): domain Eukaryota; kingdom Viridiplantae; phylum Streptophyta; class Magnoliopsida; order Piperales; family Piperaceae; genus Piper; species Piper longum. Next base: position 4,360 of record JAVDBV010004146.1, on the reverse strand, counting down.
TTAAACTCCTGCCTTTAGCTCTGATGTCATTTTCAAGTACCTCTCGCATCTTCATATCTAATCAATTTATTACTTTATTTTGGGCTCATGGTGGGATTTTGGACCTTTTCCAAGAGAACCTAAATTAGTTTTTGTTGCAGAAATTTGTAATAGGCCCCAAAGTATGGATTAATCAAAATTAAATATATAAAGAGATAACCCAAAAGAGCCCAAGAGTACATTGAGGAGACTAACCAAGATACCGAGAAACCTAAGAAACAACCACTCTTATTTTTCTTTTTCCAGTTGTCTCAAAACCTTTGGATCAATATGTTTATCCCATAGCAATTTTGCCCAAGTACAAATTGATGGGCGGCCTAGTTATTTTTTAAAAAATAGGTAAGCGAAATTGAAGATTTATAACTAAATCCTCACTAATATATTAAATATTACCTCGTAGGGATTAAATATGAAATTCATTATTTGGGAGATTTGACATTCAACTTGCCTTTCGTTCATACGAAGTTTTGTTCCCAAGAGTCATAGTTTTGAGTGAGAATTACGACAAGGTTGGAAGGGAAACACTAAAAGTTAGATACAACAAATTTCCAATAATGAGATTCAAATAGAGGATTTATTGTTTTAGAAAGATTTTGATGTGCTATGTGTTGGGTTTATCCCACATAGGTCGTATAAGATGTTGGTGAGTTGTATATATGCTAATGACGAAGCCTTATTCTTTAAGTTAACTTTTGGATTAAGAAAAGCCCATAATGCCTATTGTAAGTCTTTTTTGGGGGCGAAAGGACCCAAAGGGCCTAAGAGTATGTACAATAGAAAAATCATCTCCTTTAAATCGATTTTGTTTTTGTAGAACAAATTGTTCAACTGAAGCTGTTTGATAAAAATTTCATGGTAGATCACTCAAATGATAACTACTCAACTGAGGATAGAATCCTACATGTAACATTGATGAAGCAACATCTAGAAGTGGTAGTAGTCATCAAGCTTGGAGGAATCAACAAAGAAGCTCTGAGGAACACAATGTTGCTATGCCTAGGCAAGGCCTCAGACTGCAGAGGGCTTGGAGGTGTGGTGCTGGAAAACTAGCGTTGCAACACAAACATCACGGTTAAGGTCCTAGGTTCTTCACTCTGTCCCCAAACTAATTCTCAAGGCCACTTGAAAGTTTCGGGTGCTAGGGCTTGGCAACGATGTTCGTTATATATGAAGGTCTAAATGAGCTCAAAACAGTTAATCGGCAAGCATCAAATTGTCTCAAATCTAACTTATGTACGCTAGTCCCCTGTATGTTGGAATTTAGATAACTCCAATATCTAAATTTGTGAGTGAAATGTTTCTGGATACTAACCAAGCTATCCCTAACCATAGCTTAATCAATAGACGACCGAGATCTATCTACCTAAGTGTGACGAAAAGATAATTAGTCATAAGTGTTAGGTACCTCTTGGCTCTGATACCACTGTTGGGCCCTTCGAGCCTCAAAAGGCGATTTGCAATAGATGTCGTGAGCCTCTTTTAATCCAAAAGCTATCTTAAGGAATAAGGCTTCCCATTAGCCTATATACAAGACACCAACACCTTCTACGACCGATGTGGGATAAACCCAACAACTCCCCTTCACACATCAAGCGTCACTGAAACAATCATCGTGTGACAATTTCACTTTTCATCAAACGGCACCCACTTGGCAAACTCCTCTTGAATTATCAAGCGAAACCCATGAAGGAAACATCCACAATCTCCCAAGATCATATCACAACTTTGGCTTTGATATCACTGTTAGGTACCCCTAGGCTCTGATACCATTATAGGGCCCTTGGGGCCCCCAAAAGGCGACTTGTAATAAGTGTCACGGGCTTCTCTTAATCCAAAAGTTAGCTTAGGGAATAAAGCTTTCCCATTAACTTATATACAAGATACCAACACCTTCTACGACCGATGTGAGATAAACATAACAATAAGACACGTACTTAGACAAGCGCACACACAAGTCAACAATCTCTTCTTGTCTCCATTGAGTGGAACCATGTACTCACATGTGTGCAAGGCTCCTCATGCCCATATATTCAATCAAACTAGTTTATCATATGTGCACTCGGGCTGACCCGAATAGAAATATGGTCCAAAACCATAAGCAGATGCTTGAGTTTTAAAAAAAATTAAAGGGGAAGAAAAAGAAAAATAGTGTGTTGGACTTGTAAGGCTGAAAGACATGTAAAAAATGATTGTCCAATCTATGACATAGATGCAGTGAATGTTGTGAGCCTTAACATAGAATTTAATGATTTGTATTTTCTTGCTTTTACAAATATGAAATTAAATTTGTGGTTTATGTTTACGGTGAATTTGAGCATGTGACTATTGGCAATGGACATGACTACAACATTATTAGTAAAGGAAAAATTATGCTAAAGTTATAAAATGGGGAAAATTTTGTATACAAGAAATGAGACACACATATGGGTGGAAGATAAATCTCATGCCTATAAGCAAACTAGACAATGAGGATTTTTGTAAAACCTCCGACTTGAGTCAAAGTTTTACATTAGCGAACAAGTTAGTTTAGCAGTCGATTCGAGTTGAGTCAGTTTCATAACCAACGTGCTGAAAATGAGGGTCCATATTGTTGCCCGCGACCATTGTTGCTGTTGTCACCCTCGCCATCACCGAGGTTGCATTGATCTAGCCAAGCCAATGCCGACCAATAGCCCTGATCTTCTCATTGGAAAATTGCCGAAAAACCAACGAAAAATTGCTGGAAAACCAGATTCATTGGAATTTGCTAGAAATCGCAATGTTTTTGCTGAATTAATCCAGTCGAACCCAATCAAACTTCAGACGCTGCGATCATTGACGATGCGAAGTATAATTAACTTGAACTTAATTAATTAAAATTGATAATTATTAGCACAACATGCAAGTATTTCATTGATTGACATGATAAAATATTTTGATTGTAAATAAAATGAATTTTTATGATTTGAATTGTATTGAAATAAATGTTAATGACCTAATTAGGTAAATTAAGCATAATTTTTGGATTAGTTGCATTGTAATTTAGTTAATCATTATGTGACTTTATGTGATGAGTGCTTTGATGTGAGTGTGACATAAGATATGTGAATGCATCATAGCGGGCACTAAATTTTAGTTTTGATGTGTAGCTATATAGTAGGAGCTTGCCGCCTAGGTGCGTGGACATGATTCTAGCTTCTAATAGGTCCATTTACGACTTATTTATGGTTTAGCTCCTTCACTCTATTGTAATTTGTTTTAACAGGCAAGCGGACATGTCGAGTGGTGGATTTATTGTATCCCAATCCACATGGGCTATTTAGTCGTATGAATTTCTGGATTAATAACCCTCAAGGATGAAATCCCTTGAGTTTCTTTTAGAAAACTCAGATCCAAATCATGATGTCTTCGAGCTTACTATATTACAATCTCTACCCAGACCTATGTACATATAGTTTTCTCGGGTTTCCAGTGAAATGTGAGACAAGGGAAAGTTGACTTATGTGAACCGCGAGCGGGCACATGCCGGTCAAAGTAAGCTCTCGATTGGTGAGTGGGTTGTTCCATTCCCGAAGGATCCTGACAACTCCACCTTTGAGTTCCTCAAACCTGGAGAAATGTGGAGGATTATGGCTACTGCAATGCAGCTCATGTTTTAGACTTGTAGTTTCAAAGGGTGACTTGGCCTCTGTGCTCAGGGCCAGGAGTGATACGAAGGATGTAGAGGGCTCTATGATAATTAATTTTCCCGTGCAAGGGATAGTTGAAAAATTTGTTGAGGCATTTGATGAATCAGAATGGGAAGTTGTCGAGCCAAGGCCGACAGCTCCTGATTAGTGCCCTTATGAGAGTATCTAATTCAAAAGTATATAAAAGATTTCATTTAACAGGAGAGCTAGCTCTCCTGTGCTAGTTTGATTACTAGTTATTTCTGCACCGGTAACACTCATTACTAACTTTTTTATATTATATATGCAAGTGAGAATTTGGATGATTAAGCATTGTGAAGGCCGCGGAGAAGCAGTTATGTACCACGCATAGATGTACCTGCCGAATGGAATGGATATTGTTGTGAATGGTGTGAATTAAATGTTATGACATTTTATTGTAGGAAATGACTAGTGAATTTAATGAAATGTTTTGCATGTGATTATAATTGTGAATATAACTAAACATGTTGAGCAATGGAGTCCAGACTCTGCTAAAAAAAACAAAAATGATTATAATAGAAATGTTGCGAGAAAATATCATATTTTTGTTGTGTTTTCCACTACTATTAGCGCACACACACACACACACACACACACAGATATATATATATATATATATATATATCTGTGTG
>JAVDBV010004143.1:0-10160 GCA_032619315.1 Piper longum | reverse complement strand
AAAATAACGGTCGAACCGACCGGTTCTAAATATAAAACCCTAACTCGAATCGTGGGTTTTACATCCACACTTTATGATCATAAGACTCATGCGATTTGAACGTTCCCACTTCTTAAAGCCTCGTTTTTCCTCAATGGAACTTTTATGAGTAAGAGAAGCAGGTTGTTTAGTCCTTAATACAAGGTCAAGATCCATGTAGCCGAGAATAATTATTACGCTTTCTTTCCAAACCTTAAAATTATCTTTAAGCATTGGAACTGAATTGATATTGGCAGAAATCATAGAAGCAGATTGATTAACTGAAAAATAGAACAAAATAACATGCACATAATAAGATTAATAATTCAAATAATGGTTAATCTCATTAACAGATACCTAGCACAACATTAATATTTAGTCTTTGGATAAAAATATTAATTTGTAAGTGGTACTCTTTGTACAGTAATCAAATATGGATAATAAATCCTGTTAAATAATAAACCTTCCTTTGGGCCGATTTATTATTCATATGAAAACTTAATAATTATATCATATTTATTACCACAAATAAATATATAATAATGTCAAATATTAACCTTCCTTTGGGCTGATTAATATTCACATGAATCATATACCCACAACCGTCTTAATATTTAAAAATAAATTAATTTCTAAAAAAGAGGTTAATTTAGCAGCATATTGTAGTTATAAATAAATTCTAAAATATTAATTATAACTGAACCATAATTTGAATTTAATAATCCCAAAAATAAATAAAATAAAACTGAAAAGGTTATAAAAATATCTTTATTTGAAAATTTTTGAAATTATAACCTTTTATTTTCTTCATTTGATATTTTACCAAAAAAGGACCTTAATTTGAGAATAAATATCCCATATATAAATTCCTTATATTTTCCTTACCACACAATGTAAAATTTGGGATATTCCTAATAACTGGTACAAAATTTGGGGTATTTCCAATAAGTTAAAAACCATAAAAGATTGGATGTAAACCATGTCAGTTAGTACCTCATCTATTTTTGGTAAATAAGAAAATACTGAAAATTCGAACCATAAATTTTCCATATAAACAAGTATTGTTTTCGGATCGAGGCCCTCCAAAAAAAAAACTTTTTTCTTTTAATAAAATACCAAAGTGGATGATTGACTCGTTCCAAAATTAAACACAAATAAAAACTAATCCTCAATGATTTAATATGAAATTCGCTCTTATGCCGCTTGTTAAAAAAAATAAAATTTTATTGTTCTTCATATCAAATCATCAAGTAAATATAATTGAATAGCGGAAGCGTACCTGAATCTATAAAAGTAATATGATCTTTACTTCTTGAGGTTTTGATCTTCCAAATTTTGTACAGGTTCTTCAAAATGAAATTTTTAGATGATGGGATACAAGAAAGAAAAAATTTTCGTACGAATTCGGGGATCATAACCGTATTTATACTTATAACCGTATTTTTATCCTTATCTTTTATAATTCTAATTTAACCCATTATAAATTAGAGATTACTAAAACCGGTATCTATACATATGTATCTATACTTATTTTTAATTATTAATAGCTCATTAATCTTAACTTTAATAGATCAATTTAATATAGGCTCAAACCTTAATAATAAAAATATATAATACAATTATATAAATATATATCCGTTCAACATCGAACATGCTATTTGCCAAAGGATTTGTGCTATGAGATATAGTTAGTAAAGCTCTGTCTTGGATGTCATCGAGTTGCTGCCAAAGCTATGCCCCTGCTAATAGCTGATGTGAAGTCAACTCATATTGCCACCACTGTTGCTGGAACCTCGTCGCCCAAGAGCATCGTTGCTGTCGAGGGACTTGCAGATTAGAAGCAATCATGGAGTACCAGTGAGTCTTTCCACATCATTGTTGTTGCCGTGGTCGGAAGCATTAAAGAAGGGAAGAGGTAAAGCCTGCGGGGACCATTTACTCTGTTTTGGTTGGCGTTTGTTTGTCCAAGTCCGTTGACTTCTCGGGACCCAGACCTGCTTTCCCTCATCTTTTGGTCAGCGTTTGTGGCGAAGTCCAAATATTGGTATGTCCGAAATTCCGAGACGTGTATCAGATTGGTCCGTAATTGGCAGGGGGTGGGCATTAGTCAGATAAGGCATTATCCATTGTGCTTATCTGTCAATTTAACCTTACAAAAAAAATAAGTCATCCGCGGTTAAAATCTTTCGGCCAAGTCAGCTATGATCGGCATGGTCAAAATTCGGTTAATATGAAAAAATTTATTCATCTTATATTTATTTTATTATCTAATTATTTTTTTATTATAAATATTATTTTTTTCTCACAAATAATTACTATCCAATTTACATAATCATCATTTCTTATATTTTTTTGGTTTCTCTCTTTTTAATTAGCATAAAAATTAAAATCATTTTTTTAAAAAAAATATGAATAAAGAAATATTATATTACAATGAAAAAATTCAAAAAAAATAAAATTAATTTGAAATCTATGACTAGATATGTGTCAAACAAGCCTTCTATTAAAATTGAAAATTTATCAAGTATTCGTCTAATTTGAGGCCCAAGTAGAAGATTGTAATGAATAAGTAAATTCATTATTTAATGTTCATCAAATAAGCCAACATAAAGTGATTTAGAGAATTATTTAGATGAACCAACTATTCTTTCTATATATAGAATAGATGAACAATTTAATATATTATCAAGGTAGAAATTAAACATAGTAAAATATCTTATTTGAAAAAAAATTATTTAAGATGTCTTACTCATTCATATGTCAATCGTCGCCTCTGAATCGACATTTAGTATTAGATAACAAAGAATTGGCTCAACTACGAATAGTTTGATCCTAAAAGTACTTCAAGCTTTGATACATGTCAAAATTGGTTGCAGAATAAATATGAAGGTAATTCATATTTCATATTCATGTATTTTTCTTTTTTCATATATTTTTTAACATATCTCTTACTACAATATTTTTTACTTATAGAGAAACAACCAAGTTCATTATCAAATTTATTTAAAATAATGAATATTGAAAAATGAGAAGATATTAATGATTGTGTTGATAAAGATAGTATTTCAATATTTTATGACTATAATGAACATGTGAGAATGTTATATTTAATTTTTACCCTTCTAATATTTGTAAAATATTTCTACAAGTAATTAACTCTTTTGTATATTCTTTCATGTAGGTGAGTTACATTAGATGAAGAAATCAACTACTATAATATTTTTCCTTAGAAGTGTATGTAATATTGGACTACATTTTGATGTCAAAGATTACTTTAAAGCTTCTACACATTGATTATCTTTTATTTGACTTGAAAATGTACACGAGCTAAATTTTGAAAATTTAGTAAATGATGGTACTAATTGAGAGCATTCGAATTATATAGTAAATAGTTTGATATGATTGTTGATATGAATGAATTCTTCTAAATTCCTAAATTTGAAGATGACTTTTATCTTTTTTTCCATGTAATTCATTTTGAATTATTTTAGATATTAAATATTAATTTTATGTATAAACTTAATTAATTTTAATGTATATCATGATTTGAAATTTTCATAGAACATAATATTAGCCTCACAAATGTTGAAGGCAATAGCTTATTGATAGAAAATATCGGACATTCGGTCGATCGTATGGTTAGAAAAAGGAATGCCCATGTTTAGTTTATTTTTATTTGGTAGAATTCATTCAGTCAAATTCGATCGAATTTGGTGGGTTAAATTCGATCAAATTCAGTCGGTCAAATTTGGTTGGACTTGATAATACGTGCCCATCCATAGTAACAGGGGTTAATCGAGGCCCAATCTTGCTGTTTGTGCAAGTTGAATCGATCTAACCAGTTTTGGTTCAATCATATTGGAAAAGAAAAATTGTTTGAAGAAAATTTACATTCCCTACCGAGGCGTTTTGGACATATCAGTGAAGATATTTGAAGAGTTGCAAGGGGACAAATTGACACAATTAAATCCCAAGCTATCAAAGCCGGTAAATTTTACTATTCTATGTAAAATATAATATAAAAAGAAAAAATAGTGAATTCAGGAGTACAAATCTTGCCATAGACTAACTTAGAGATTCGAGTTAAACTCGAAGGAACCACGTAAAAAATCTCGTGTTTTATTTCTTACTTGTGGCACTTTATTTTTATTTTTATCACACGGTGTCTTTGCTCAGCAAGGGTGCCTCGGCCCCACTGAACCTTCTAACTCAACATGAAGCAAAACTAATTGCGGGGGAGTAAATCCCGCCTCGAACAGTTACTACTCGTAATTTTATCTAGATCTTGTCCTTGATTAGCGTGCCAGGCATTTCATGTAAATTGCACTAGTTCTCTAGGCTTCTCGATTTCTTATGTTAGAATTTAAGTGTATGGGTTGAATCCCGAAATATATTTCATAAAATAGCAATATCTCCGCTTTGACATCCATATTTGATTTATTAGAATCTCGTGCAGTTTTCGGCACTCTCAACATTGTGGCTTTGATGTGATGTGTGGAGTGTTTAATTTCTATCATGTATGCCATGTCGTTTGCCGCATCTAGGACTATTTGCATATCATTGCATGCACGCATCATAGGCAATGAGTAATGGTTTGCATTTGTCGGGACGTGCAAAGTCAAGCTTGCCAAGGTAGGGCGAGGAACTCTTCTGAATTCCGTTAGGGACCTTAGCTATTTATTGTTTGACTTACTTGTTGTGTTTTCCCATCGTATGACGCAGCTAGTGCATTTAATTGGATTCCACTAATGACGGTTCCTCTTATTGCTTTTTTTGAATTAATAAAACTTCAAGGTCGAGATCCTATGACGAGTTTTCGAAAATGCAAGATCGTGCATGAAGGTTGTCCTTTAGCGCTATTGATTTGACCCTACCCAGGCCTTATATATAGTATATGTTTTAGGATTTTTAGGGTACATATGGTGGAAGGGAGTGTGACATTACTTAAGGTCCCCAGTCGGTATCCACCTATGGTGCTCAAGTAGTGGTTAATTGTGTAATTAATGTTCATGTTTCCCATTGATTGTATCTTGGTCATATAGTGTTGTGGTGATTATGGAGTGACTTCCCGTTATGTGTATCCAAGATATGCTAGTCATTATGGTTTAAGCTCTATTGGTTGTAGAACTGACACATTACAATTAAGTATTCTAGCTTATATGTGCGATATTTGTCTGCTATTGGCCACCTGTTACTTAGATTGTGTGTATGGGGAGAAGTTTCTCACTTCAATTCAGTTTTTCGAAGATAAGTATTTTATCCATTTGTAAGTTTTGTCATTTCCTATTAGTTATTTAGGACTCAGTTACGCTTGCTGCTAAGTCATTTTCTTAAATTTGTAGGTGTGTTCTCATGGCGTTGGCATTGACTTGAAGCATTGTTGTGTCTGTTGTGTTTTGTTATAACACCCCGATTTCAATTTACTTAAGAACCGATCAGAACTATTACGATCGAGTTAAATCATGTCTAAATCAATTAATCTGCAAGACTCGAATGATAAACAGACTGAAACAACCCGTTTGGCGTGTCGAAATAGGAAGACACACATGATACATCAAGTAAATACATGAACATGCATCAAACATAGGCAAAAGAACAAAACAAAACAACAGCATACTGAGCTCAAATGTGTGTAGCATCTATACGTTGTTTCGCCGAAGCCAATCAAAGACATAGGAACACAAGAGCTGCATATATAATAGGAAAAACGTCGGCAACGGGTGTCACTTATCTGGAAAATAACTAGTAAAAACTAGTAAGTGGAATCTGATGTTCCATGAAGAAGGAAAAATATATATAATGTCCATCGGAGCACTCAAACAACATCTACTGAAGAGCCATCAAATTACAAGCTCGATAATGGCTCGAACTAAACTGGTTTTGTGCCACTCTCGGCAATAACTGATCCCACTCTCGGGAAAAAATAAATAATTTAAACCCTCTCCAAACCTCCATATAACACCTTGCCCATAGCACAAATGTCGAGCACTCTCGAGCAATCACCTTTAGTACCATTTGATACCAAAGGTCTAGAAATGTGCTATACACAACAATACCTATCTACTCCATGCCTCTCCTGGTATGAAGAAGCTCAAGACGTAGAGATATCAGGATCCTTCAGGAATGGAACAACCCTCTTATTAATCAGAGTCCATTGCGATCTGTGTATGTGCCTGCTCACGATATACACAAAGTCAAATCCACCAACGCTTGTCTCACTAAAAAATAGATAAAAACTATATATAAGGCGGCGAAGAAATCATATAGGTAGACCTGAAGGCAACGTGAGGTGGAGATAAGTTCAAAAATAATACAAGAGATCTCATCCTAGAGGATTATTAATCACGAAAGTAAAATATATAAATTGCCCATTTTAAGTGGGTTCGATAAAATAACTCTTTAACATGTCCTACGACCTAGAAATCAAATACATAATTGACTAGAATGGTAAATCTGATAAGATTCTAATAGACCTGTGGTCAAGCTCTAAATGCATCGACACATTTATGGTGATCGGACTCCAAAACCTACATCAGAACCCACTCCTAAGCAAGACTGACAACTCTATATAATGCATGATCGTGGTGTGTAGTCACATCAACAACAACATCACAAACAATATACACTACAAAGGAAATAAATGACAACGTCTAGCTTGTAAAACAAGGCACGTGCAAGCAATAAATAAAATAAGTCAAATAAAAAAAGAATAATACTAAAAATAATAGTGGACAAGAATATCAAGAAAATTAATAAATAATAAATAACAATAATATTATAAATAATAGTAATTAAATATACGACTAAACGCAAGTAAATATCAACACATATACAAGCAAGTAAGAAAATAAATACATAAATTCTTAAATAAATAAATAAATAGATAATTAATTACATCAATAAATGAATAAATAATTAATGATAATTAATCATGAATAATATTAATATAAATATCAAATACACAAATATACGACTAAACATGACTAAATAATAACGAGAGCAAGCAAATAAATAATAATTAATAAATTAATTAAATTAAATTATATAAACATGAACAAAAATAATATCAACAAATAAATAAATCATCAATAATAATAAATAATTATACAACCATTCATCATAATCGACAAATATATAAATAACTAAAAATAAGCAATAATGAATGAATAAATAAATAAATAAATAACAAAAAATATTTATAATATCATAATATGTCAAATAATATGAACATGCATCTAAACTAATATAGGGAATCTCGAATTACAAAACACAGTCAAAAATGAATGAAAAAGGCAAAAATGAGCTGCTGAGTCAACTAGGGCGAGTCGACCGTGTCAGAGTGAATCTACTTAGACGAGTCAATTGGCTAGGCTAGACTAGACTTGGTAAACACAGACATGGGCACAATCATGACTGCGGGACTGCTGGGTAGGTGAATAGTGCTCGAACAAGTGAGCACAGTCCCGGGCAGGCAAACACAAAGAGGGTAAATGGGCACCAAACGGGTCGGCGGTGCTCATCGCCGAAAAATTCTAACGGTGGTGAGGCAAGGGTCACCACCGGTCCTGATTGACCGCCCAGATGACATGGATCATGGTGGTGACAGTGACTGACAATATCCAGCCATCAACTATCCAGAAAATGGCCGAAAAAAGGAAAAATTGTCGCCAAGGTAGGAGAGTCGCTGACGATGATTCTAGCTACGATGGTCAGCGGGGCCAGTCTTAATGTAACACTCCATTTTTCGGTCCAAGGGCCTGAGAAGTCCAAATGGGCTTGGGTAAATTAGAACATTTATATAACACTTGAAAGCTTATCCTATTAATATTTTAGGTCCAAGTTCCTTGTAATTGGGCCCAGGTAATCTTTCTAATCTTGATTTCTGATTTAATGATTTCTGCAATTTACCCAATCGGGGTATAATTAGAAAAATATACTGAATTACTTACATATCAAATGCTCTAAAATTTACAGAGACAATATTAGGACACTTAGTAAACTATTTAATTTATTATATAATTTTCCCACAGATGAATATATTTTCCACAAATTTTTCGATTGAAATCATAGAAACATGACTATGAACTTAATTCCTGTGTACTCCAAAATTCTGATCCAATTAACCATTAAAATGAATTATTTTTAACTCCAAAAATTTCAAAGTTACGTAAGAAAATTATTTTTTTATTACATAAATTTTTATATATTTTTATGTTATTTCATTATTATCCAAACAATTAACTAAACACACAACACAAAGCACAACAGATGCACACAATGTTTCATTAATTTTGTTCAGGCTTTAGTTGAGATAATTTTGGTATGATAAATTTATGATATTAAGATCCCCAAATTATTAACAGATGTTCATAAGATATATCATGAAATTAAAATTAGATCAAGGTGTAAAAATTGGGGAAATGGGCGATCAGGTCATTGGAACCATGAAAGTTGCCACCTTTCGTCCAATTTTGGACCTTTTCATGGTCATCCATGCGAAATCAGTCGACATGCTCAACATATAACTTGTATATCTATGTCGTGTGAAAACAAATAGACCAAGATCATACAAATATGACATATAAAACATGAGTTATGAATTTTATGCTCAACTAGTACAGATCTGGGCACACCGATAATTCAAAAATCATAACTATTTATCTACACATGAGAACGACATGAAACCTCTCTCAAAACCCTTTAAGAGGAATATCTACAAGGTAAAAATGTAATGTAAATTCAAAAAATAATATCCTTACACGAAACAGCAATCCAAATAAGAATCATCAATAAAAACTGGGGAAAGAACATACCTTTAACTGTTTAAGGGGAGGTCACTTCGAGTTTTCCCACTCCAAGTCCTTCAACTATTGAAAGAAGAACATCTAGGAAGGCTAAGGAAGACTAGAGAGAGCTGAAACAGTGAAGAAGAAGGTTGGGAGAGGGAGAGGGACGTTGAGGGTGAGTGGAGTGGTTGGGTTGGAGTGGAAAAGTGAGGATGAGGGTGGGGTTTTATAAAAAAATAGGGTAGTTGGCTTGGTGATGTCATTGGTATGGGTGCCACACCTAAAGGGGTCTATTGGGATTTAAATTTTGAAAAGAAAAATGGGGAAATGAGTTGGTGGTTTATAAGGTAAATAAATAATACTACATGGAAAAATTAGGCAAGTCACGGGCGTGAGGGCGCTTTGGCAGCGCCTTGGCGTTAGTGGTCTGAACATGAGCGTCAAATTCAAACTTTGTCTGTATGTGAGGACATTGGCATGACACCTTTCACATCCAGTCCTTATTTGCATCATTTTAGGGTTTTTTTTCCACCAAAAACACTCAACACAAACATGACTACAACACACAAAAAATGACTAGACACACAGAACTCGGTCCTAAGGTCTAACTAGACTCGACTTGAACGAACCAAACACAAAAAGGTCATGCACATAGCGTCCGCCAAGGAACCTCATACATAGCTACATGCCATACACAGATACGCGGAAAAAGGGATGAACAGGCAACTCGATTCGGGGTAACGACCTAACCGAAACTAAAACCATTAGGCGAAAAACATGGGTTTTACACTTAAAATGCTCGTCGTCGAGTGAGGACGATGTCTGACGATTGACTGATCAAAAAACGGCTGAAAGGTGGGGAAATTACTGCCTGGATATGATGACATCGCCGGCAGCAATTGCAATGATGACGGTGGTCGGGAGTGGTCTCAAAATATTGTCCTTGGTGAGGGGAATAGATTTGGGTGGTCAGCCTCACCAGATCAGACAATGGCTTGAAAGGTTGCGGCGGCAATGAAAACCGACGAACAAAGTTGCATCACCGGCACTTACTACAGCGATGCTCAATCCGGAGGTGGGTCTAGATCAACGGTGCCAGTTCAATGGCTGGAGGGCGGCCTAAGTTTCAATGGCGGTGAGACAAATTGGCGGCTGTAATGGTAGAAAATCCTCCAAAATCATGGGAGAATTTTCCAGAAAATATGAGAGGGCAATGCTAGGGCAGATGTGGATGATTCTCATCTTGCCATGTGGCATGATCTAGACGTCTAGCAACTAGTAGGCCTAATGGGATCTGCCTAGGGTATATATATATATATATATATATATATATATATATACCCTAGGCAGATCCCA
>JAVDBV010004142.1:0-10130 GCA_032619315.1 Piper longum | reverse complement strand
TGTTGAGGAAGAATCAGTCATGGGCATGGTCGGAACCGTGCCAGGCAGCTTTCGAGCAGTTGAAAGCAGCGATATCATCGGAACCGATTCTGAAATTGCCGGATTTCAGTCGACCATTTGAGGTAGTGACAGATGCCTCAAATCGAGCCGTTGGAGGAGTACTATAGCAGGATGGGCATCCTGTGGCTTTTGAGAGCTGGAAGCTGAAAGAAGCTGAGACCAGGTATTCTGCACACGAGAAAGAAATGCTGGCGGTAGTACATTGTCTCAGGGTTTGGCGTGTGTACTTGCTGGGACCACTTAAAAGAGATGACTTGGGATTATTAAGTCAGTACTTTGGGTTGGGTCGTCACAAATGGTGTCAGAGCAACTTAGTTCCATGTTAGATGGTGGGTTGGACTATAAACGTTAGCTAGGCTCTCGAGCACGGGGAATGGAAGGTCGTGGGTCACGGGCCATGGATGGTCGTGGGTTGGGGCTAGCAACGGGCTAAGTGTAGGAATTTCGGGGATGAAATTTCTTAAGGTGGGTGTATTATGAAATCCATCAACTTAGTTCCAAATTTAATACATACTGGGAGAAGATCCTATTTATAAGTGGGAATGAACTATACATCTTTAACTTTGGTTAACCATTTTAAAAAAATTACTTAAGCTCATTACGTTGCACTTTGAGTTGAGTCATTACAAATGGTATCAGAGTAACCTGGTTCCGTGTTAGATGGTGGGCTAGACTACGAACGTTGGCTAGGCTCTCAGTCACGGGCCATGGAAGGTCGTGGGTTGGGGCTAGTAACGGGCGGGGAAAAAATTTCTTAACATGGGTGGATTGTGAGATCCCTCAACTTAGTTTCACATCTAATACTTACTGGGAGAAGATCCTGTTTACAAGCGAGGATGAACTATAGATCTTTAACTTTCGTTAACCACTTTAAAGAGATGATTTGGGCTCATTACATTGCACTTTGGGCTAGGTCATTACAGTCGGCCAGTCGTTGCCAGGCCAAAGTCTCCCGTTCACCAACCTTACCTGCATGCATAACCACCCTCACTCTTGCCCCTCGCGATCCTATGAGGCCCCTGTTGGTGACCCATTCCCGTCAACTCACTGTCGCCGCTACTACAGGTCGTTGGCTCTACCAGATGCCTTCTTCACAACCAAACAGTGTGCCCTAACCCTAGCCTTGGTCACGTCCTCCTTGGTTGATCAGTAGTCACATCCACAACAGCCGACAATTAGGTATACATCCCAGATAATTTAGTTTTTTGTCATTTCATAATTGATGATAATGATATGTGAATTATTATAAAGATTGGTGTTTTAGCGGATATTGAGATGGAATTATAGATGCAAATTGAATTGAATATGCTGAACATGTTGTTGAAGATAAATAATTGATAATGTTGTGAATAGAGGGTGATATGAAACCCCAAATGCTTGTGATTAGGGTAAATGTTAATTAATTTATGTAGCTAATTGTGAGGTAATCATGATGGGTGATTTAATTGTATAATGGTATTGATTGTGGATTAATTTGTGATGACAAAAATATAATGAAAATGGATGGGAGTGACTCATATGCCTTAGTAATTATTTAATAAACTTGTTTGCATGTTTTGAATGTGGATATGTGCAAGCAAGTTGCTTCCGACAATTAACTGATTAGTTAATGATGAAACTGGGAATTAAGAGCCCTAAAGTAACACTTACGCAAGGATTGGTGTTAATACCAGAAATTAATTAGCATTGCTTGATTATTCATGAATTGGTAAAAGGGGATATTAATCTAAATATCACAAGTGTGATTATGATTTAGTTGGTTGTTATGTTAAACATTGGTTGATTGATTTATGTAGTGATAATATTCATGCTTTAATAATGGCAAATGCTTCTAATTGGACATCTTCATGCGTTTAGTTTGTTTTTTTATATGACATGGTGGTGATTAGATGCATTCATTCACAACATTCATGTGTCATACAATTAGCATGGGTGTTAGTAATTAGTTATGATGTGTAGGTATGGAGTAGGAGCTCGCCGCCTAGGCAAGTGACCTCACTCAAAGCTTCTACCAAGTTTGTTTAGGACTTATTCTGGATTTATCGGTCTATTTTGTGTGATTTAGTTTATTATTTTTAGGACAAGTTAAGTGGTATTTTATTGAATCCCACTTAACTCGGGCTATTTAGTCAAATAATTTTTTGGATTAATAACCCTTTGGATGAGATCCTTGAAGTTTGATTTCAAAAATAAAATCCACCTAAAGTTGCCTTCAGGCCTATTTTATAAACCCTTTCGCAAGCCTATATATAATTGAGTTTTCAATGATGGAGAAACTAGCTTGCATGTATCATGAGTAGGTGTACGTGCCAGTCACAGCGTGCTCTGGATTAGTAAGAGGGTTGTTCTATTTCCAAGGGATCCTGATGACTCAGTGTTTTAAGTTCCTTATACTCTGAGAAACGTAGATGTTTACGGGTACTGTTTAGTACAGCGCATGTCTAGACATGTGGCTCAAAGGTTACTGAAGGTGACTTTGTGAAAGTACTCGACTTTTATGCTCAGAGCTAGGAGATACATGGAGGGTAGTATGAAAGGGCTTAGGATATATTGGTAGTCTCGAGGGATCAAAAAAATGAGAAAATGCCAAGAGAGGCATCAGTAGACTAGTCACTTCAGGATGTTATCAGGTCTGTAGCCTGGTGGTTCTTCAATAGATGTCCTTCAGAGAGTTTAGCGGAAGATATAAAAATATTTTTTCTTTAAATGAGAGTTAGCTCTCATGGCCAGTTTGATAGAGTTATCTTTTGGACCATTAAGATTCGTTATTGATGTATTTTTATTATATATGTAGGTAATGATAAAGATATAGATCTGTTAGCTTGGACGGAGGAGTAGAGATGTCTTTTTCCACTCTCTTAGCTAGTTCAATATAATTATATTTTGGACTAATAATACTCGTTATTGATTTTTTTATTATTATATATGTACATGATGATAAGGATATGGATGTGTCAACTTAGATGGAGGAGACACACATGTCACATAATAAAATGTTTAGTATTTCTAGTTATGATATTATGATAGTGAAACTGATGTCATGACATGCTATATGTATTGTTAGTAGAACTAATATCAATGACATGATGTGAATTCTATTTAATAAATATATTTAAATCATGAATATGATTAACAAATGGGTCAAATCCCAATTCAGTTAAGTAAGATAAAGATAAATCACTAGTCAAGCCAAGATTTAACATAGAAATGAATTATACAATTGAATGAAAGTAATGTGAGAATGTTTTATTAAATATTGATATACCTAGTGGCCTTGATTTTATTGCATTTTCAAGGGACACTGTGTCTGTTTTGTTTTATGGTTAATTGAATTTTATTGAAATTGATTGGTTTAGTGTAACTTGGTTGACATGACATTCATGTAATATCATGTTAAGTTTCAAATATTTTATTCATGCATCGTAATGATTATCTTACATCTTAAGAAACCGAAAGTAGATCCAAATAAATTAAGTTCAGGTTAGTTGATTTAATTGAGTAACTCGTAACATTCTGGTTCAGTTCGCAAGTGAGCCGGATTTGGGTGATAAAGTATAACTTAAAATTACTAAATTTTAAATTTCTTTCCATTTTATTTTTTTGGCGTTAACGTACTCTGAATTTTTAAATAAAAAGGCATAGTTCTTTTGTTCAATCATCCTTTGCCAATTCTCTATTTGGGCTACTGAAAAAAAAATTATGTGGGCCCAACGAACAAGCCCATGGGCTAGGCCCATTGTATTGTGTTTCCCGTCCAGTCACAACATATCTCCGCTTCTTCGTCGTCGTCTACTTCTACATTCTCCGGCGACGGCCGCCGCCGCCGCCGCCGCCGCCGCCGCCCCATCGCTTGGCCGTGATGACCACCCTCATCCCTTAAACACTATCACCTTTTCAATTGTTAGGTAATACTCTTTTGATTCTCCTTTTTATATGTTTTTGTTTTTCAGCACAGTTTATCTCAAGAAATGTTCGAATTTGTGTTGTAGAAACTGGCAATTGGATTGACTCGTGTAATTTGTTGTCTTAAGTTAATTTGGTGCTCTATTATGTTTCTCGTGTCAGTACCATGTGTTAATTAGTTCTGTTGGTGTCATGTTGATTGCTTCATGGTTGAAGCTAACATTCACATTGAAGGGCTGTAGCTCTGTAATTGTGATAAGGTTGTTGAGGTTGATTTTTGTCTTTTTTTAGGTAATTCATGGTCAGCTGCGCGTTGGATGTTTCTTTCATGTGCATGGTGTTTGTTTGGTTCTTCTTGCTTGCTTGAATCGCCAGCTACAATTTTTCTTTATCCTTAATTGTTCCATCTGGTTAAAGACAGGGGTTTTTAGAGGTTCAAACACCATATAAGCTCTCTGGAAGTATGTGTATGTTCACGTTTTTTATATATCAATAGATGGGTGCATGAATTTTTGGATGGCAAAGAGGAACCTTACAGATTGTTGGATTTAATCACATGTTGAAACTAGAAAGAACCCAGTTCAAGAACTACGATCCTCTATCCTCTTTTTGTAGACTATAATTAATTTTGATTGACTTTTGTGGAAAACCTTGGTGATTTCCTCGAGTAAAATCATAATGTTCCAATATGTTTGTCATTTATGTAACTCGCTTGCATGGGGTTTTGGTAGGGCCACTATCAAATATATTATGTGTATCTTCAAAAACTATGGATGAGTTATTGTTTTGTCACTTATGCAATACTATTACTCAACCTTATAATGATGATGACCTTTATTTTTCCTTGTTTCGTTGGCTTCGGCAATTTGCAATGGCAACAGAAGTTTTCCATTTACCAAAGAGTTCATGCCACTTGACTCATCGGATTTCTAACCGTTTGAGGTCAAAATCTGTTAATGGAGATTTAAAAAATATGAGTATCTTTGCCATCAATTTAAAGTTATTACCTCCACTGCACCCTTATCATCAAGTAGGACTGCTTTCTACGTATTGTGGATCAAGGTTCCTTTCTTTTTTGTGACTTAGAATTGGCTTGTTCTGATCTAGGAGAAAACATCCGTAGAATGTAGATATTGATAGATGTACGGTTGTGGTGCAAATTTTAGCATTGGAAGTGAGAAAAACTGATAAATATCAGCTGATAAACCTTTTTCCCTGATTCTTACAGGATGATAGACTGGTCTAGTCACAGTTTTGTAGACAACAATGGATCTAACTGTCTACAGGTGATGAGGAGAGTGGTACACGTCTAGTTAGAACTATTCAAGCTATTCTTATGAAGGCGAATGCCAGCGTAAAGGAAATCAGAAAGGGATTACCTATGAAATTACTCTTTTTGGTTGGTTTCTATTGTGCAACAGCATTTGCCACTGACATAGTCCACACAGGAGACTGGGACATTCTTTCTGCTACTGTAGCAGTGGTTATAGTGGAGGGTATTGGGGCGCTTATGTATAGAGCTTCTCTGCCATTACTTAGCAATCTTGAAAACCTCATCACCATGTTTAATTATTGGAAGGCGGGGCTTTGTATCTATCTTTTTCTGGATGCTTTTAAATATGAAATGGATGTGATTTTGGATTGGTGCTATCGATTCGATTTTGAAATGGATGTGTTCCATATATTCTGGAAAGATTTCGCTCTTAAACTTTCTTTTATTTTTTTCCCTTTCTCTGTGGTTTGATACTTTAACCGATAAATGCACTTCAGTTTACATTGATATAGTCATATCTAATAAACTCTAAAGTTTGTCGGTGTGGTATTGCACGAAAAAAGTGCAGCAAAAAAAACTTGGGTGAAGGTTTTTTTTGAGTTTTATTTTCATTTTCCAATTCGAAGATTTTGTAGTGGTTGATATGTGTGGTTTGTTAAACTTTAATCCAAGTATAATTCAATGGTGGCCCTCCAAATTATCATTTAATTCATCTTCTTTTTAGTCATTAGGGAACAGCCATGATGACTAGATTGTTGGTCGTCAGTGGGACGAGCATGTTCATGTGTTGTCAAGGTGATTTGAATCAATTTACTATTTATCAGTTTACAAGCTGTAAATAGTTAAATGCATAGATGGCTTTTCAAATGGAAATACTTTATCCACACAGAAAAATGGGTAAGATAACAGTGGAGCAGCCCATGCGATGAGAAATGTGGATATTGGAGCGTCCAGTCCTCTGCTGTTCTAGCTTAAATGTGGGACACAAGTTGCTACGAGTAATCCAAACCTCTTGCTAACATCATCCTCGTTACTCTCTCTTCCTCCTCCAATCTTCCCCCATCTCTGTAAATCTTCCTCAGAAGCTCAAAGTTCTCTCTATTATCAGGCTTCAGATCTAACAGCCTATCCGCAGCAAACTCTCCTATCTCCACATTACCATGAACCGAACAAGCATACAGCAACGCTCCCCAAGCTCTAGCACTGCCCTCATACTCACTCTTCTTCCTAAACTAGCCCGGCCCTTTCCAGCATATTCACCATGCAACCATAGTGCTCCGCACTGCTATTATGCCGTACCTGCCCTCCATCTTAGCAAAGAGCCGCTTTCCCTCTTCCACCAAGCCCAAGGTCGCACAAGTCGTTAGTAGCGACACAAAGGTGACACGGTCCGGCGACACTTCGCCGCAATACATCTGCTGGAACAGCAGCGAAGCTCCGTGGTCGCTGGAATAACACTTGATCATTGCATTCCATGATACCACGTCTCGTACACACATCCCATCGAACAATGTACAAGCTTTCCTCACGATCCCATGTCGGCCGTACAACGAGATCAACGAATTCAAAATAGAAAGACTGCTTTCCTCCCCATTCCTGACCACCCACCCGTGAATCTCGAGCCCGACCGACAACAAATCCCTATGTGCAAGAAGCGAAGTCATGGCAACAGACTTTGGTCGAACTCTTTTGTTAACCATTACTCGGAAAACACACGCGGCCTCATGGAACAGACCATGTCAGACAATGTCGCCCCACCCGGCATACATAGCGACCAGCGCGTTGAGCACGAAGGCATCGGTGCCGAGCCCGGACCTCACGACGTGCCGATGCACGGCCTCGCCGATCACAATTTCGCCGGGGGAAGGGGTGGCCATCCGTGCCACCCCGTCCTCCTCCATCTGATAGCACACGGCCATGGCCTCCTCGTACCAGCCAGCCTCGGCGTAGCCGGCGATGAGCGAGTTGGAGGGGAAGGCCGAGGCGGCCCGCGACGCGAATCGCTTCCGCATCTCGTCGAACAGCTGGGTGGGGAAGAAGGAGGGGGAGAGTGGAGCTGGGAGCGTGGCCGCCGTCGGAATGAGACGAGATCTCCTCCCGCCTGCTGCTATAGCCACCATTCCAAGCAGGCGGAAGGAAAAGTCCCCCCTTTTTGGTAATTTTGCGACAAGGCCCCTGTTTCGGGGAAACGTGGCGATGGATCTCCATGGGAAATGCAGCCGCACACTACTGTACGACTAAACCAGTTTAATTCAACGGTGCTTAGCTCCATGAAACTCGAATTTAATGGATAATGATCAGCTTAGACTCTATGTGAACTCCAATCGACCGTGAATCAAGCATTCTTCACTTCGCCTCGATTAAAAAAGCCTCATTTATATAAAATACATAATATTATTAGACAAAATCATACTAAATTGATAATATCTTGCATAATTTTCGTGAGATTTAACGATTTTCTTTTTCCAAAGAGATTAAAGTATTTGATCCATTTCAACGAAGGAGGTCGATTCATTCAGTGAAGAGCAGTTTGTTCTACACTGTATGAGGGAGGCAGAATAAATTCCTTGGAAGCAGGTACAATAAATTCTTTTCTAAAGGATCATAATTCTGTTCACAACATTTACGCTGTTCGTCGGTTCCAATTTCTTGGTTCTTTCACGAGGCATCTTAATCACATATATAAGCCTTAAAGTTAACAATCCAGAATGAAAAAAATCTCAAGATTACCAACCCCAGGCATTTCGTTTTTTAATCCTGGTTTTGGGTGGAATCATAGCTACATAGGGCATCTGTCACACCTTTGATAGGTAAGTGCTGAAGAAGGTGGCCAAAACCAAGTTTTAAAGTCAAATCATTCAAAGTCGAGGTCCTTCCTGCAACTTCAATGGGAAAGGGGGGAGCCAAATATCCCTTCATGTAGGATAATCACAGACCGTAATCTGCATTTCGGATCGATCTTGATCGCCCGAAAATTGACGGACGAATGCTCGCCTCCACCACACCTCAAATGCTCTCTGGATGTTGGGACAATCATCCCCCTTGCTCAGAAACCGATCAAACCAATTCAACAGTATTGCTTGTTGTTGTGGCATCGGCAGAGTGAGAATTGTCTGACTCAATCCGTCTTCCACCATCTTCTTGTCAAGTGATTTACAGGCTCTCTTCATCCATCCAAAATCTTCATACAAAGCCTCCAACCATGAGTTCAACAAAGCTAGCCTTGCATCCTTAGACACCAAAATCTGACCTCTTCCAACCGCAACACATATCTGAGCCGTGATTCTGCTTATTTCATACCTGTACATGGATGGTATCTTAGCATGAAGACCGGCCAATTCTTTTTGATCTGCCCAAAGTTTCACAAACTCATCACCCATTTTCTTCTCAATCATAATATCAACAATCCACTGAATATTGTCAGCTTCGCGTGATATTTCAGCCATTAGAGCCCCTCTGTCCCGCCCACTGTCTTGAGAATTTGCCGCCTCAGACAAGCAAAGGAGCAGAGAATTGAGGCATTTGTTGCAAAGGTCGTAAAGGGTATCTTTGGAGACATCAAGCTTGTTATTTTTGTTTCTACTCTGAGTGGTATCCTCTTTAAGTAGGCCGGTTATTAAGCGTTTCATTTCTCTCCTTGCTCTATCATCCCTGGCTTGTAGGACACAGGTAAAGAGATGGAAGTAAATGGCGTCCACTTTTGGAGTTGAAGGTTCCACTGTAATCCTTTGCAGAACTTCAGTGGCTGGGTCCTTGAGCTGAAGCTCCTCAAGAACAGACACAACTCTCTCTTCTTCATCTTCTGTCCATGGAACCGCTTCCAGATACTCAAGACAAGCCATCACTCCAGCATCAAACAAAATTTCTGCAGATACCTGAAACAGTAAATAAACTCTAGAGAAACTTCCACAAAAGATACCGGAAAAGGAGATGACAAAAGATAAGGTGCATATGAAGCATCTATCTTCTTCAAAAATCAACACAACAAGCAACTCCAAACATTTAATGTTAACTTCAACAGTATCCGAACATGAATAGAGCCCAACATTTATTTTCACCGGAGAGAGCAAAACTTTTAACAGAGATGATAAAAACTTGTTTTTACAGTTGGATCATCCATCAATTCAAATGCACAGCCATCATGTCTCATGAGATACCCTGTCACACATGTTGCACAGACATTTATGACTTTTGTGAGTTGGATCTGGGTACATAACCTCTACCTACAAATTCAGTGTCCTTCAAGTTATTCCAGACATACATCAACCTAACGGTAATTCCTCATTTATCACCACACTATACAGCAATTAGGTAACACACTATTGCATAAACTACAGCATTTAATATAGCAAGAAAACAGCGCCATGATAGCTTGTAAAAAAAGGATGACAACAAATCTACCAATTAGCAACCAATTCAAAATAAGAATTTCCCTGCTTCCAATTTGATCTTATCAAGCCATGGATAATGATCGCAAACAACAATCAACAAATCAAGACAAGTATATTCAATCTCAATCCTATCATCTACATCACAAAATAATAATAAAAGAAAAAAAAAAAGACAAATTGATCACACCAAAACTTCAGCTTGAATTCATCAAGACAATGAAAGAAAGTAAGAAATTCATCACAAGAACACAATTAGTAGTAGTACCTTGAGAAGGGCAAGGACTCGAGCAACATCGTCCCTAGCCAGCTTCTGCTTCAGATCCTCACAGTACATCAACACAACCACCTCGACATATACTTCAACATCCTCACAGTCGCAAATCTCCACATTATGCTGCCGAGCACCGGCCTCCTCGTCGTCGTCAACCACCAGCTTCCCGGCAAAGAACCTGCTCCGGGCAGTCAGCACCCGGCGGTGAACCCTCATGGGCACCTTAAACCCG
>JAVDBV010004140.1:0-14290 GCA_032619315.1 Piper longum | reverse complement strand
TAACGGTCCACAAAAGGCAGCGCACCAGCGTTGCCAAAATGGGGTAGCGCATACCAACGCTGCCCATATATGAGATTAATTAAAAAAAAGAAGAGTTGGATGGGGCGTACTTTGGTGCGATAATAAATACGATCGGATCGAATCGGGTAACGACGTGCCGGGCTTCGGTGAACCCGACCCGCCCACAACTACAAGAGGCGAGGTTCATGAGGGCGGGTTTTAGGGTTTTAGGCCAAACTCTCTTCCCGACGTCGCCAAGCAATGGCGGGCGAAGGGGGTATGAACATGGAGGATGCCATCGGAAGTGAAGAAGAAGAAGCGGAGGAGATGGAGTTGGAAGAGGAAGGAGGAGGTTGGGATGATTTGGGTTCCGACGGTGATGACTCAGAACCGGAATTCAAGTGTCTGTTCTGCGCACTCTCTTGGCCCTCTGCCGGGGATTTGTTCGGTCACTGCTCCTCCGTCCACTCTTTCGATTTCCATGCCCTGAGGAAGCTCTTCGGCTTGGACTTCTATTCATCCTTCAAGCTTATCAATTTCATCCGCGCCCAGGTTCGCATTTTCTGTGTGCCTTGTTTGTTTGCCATGCTAAGTACTAAAGTGAGTGTGTGAGTGCGAGGCAATGGTTACGAGTCAAGCTCTTCGTAATGGACCTCGAGTGATTTGCATCTATGAAACTTGGTTTTAGTTTATCCATGTCCTTCTTTTAGCTTGTTTTCGTTCTCGAAAACCTTTATTAATCTTTTTTTTTGCAGTTCTCGGGACATGGATTCAATTGACGTGTCCTACTTATCTTGGGATGCTTATGTATTATCTTTTTCATCCATAATTATGATATCAGGTTGCTCAAAACAAGTGTTGGAATTGTGGTACTTTCTTTCATTGCGATGAAGATCTACAAAATCACCTGCACCCAATACTTGAAATTGATAAACATGGCGAGCTCCCATGGGAGGCAGACATATACTTGAAGCCTTTCATTCAAGATGATGCACTTTTGCATAGTTTTGAAGAAGATGAAAATGAAGACGATGACTGTGCTTTGACGGTGGATAGGGAGCAGCTCTTAGCGGAGCTTGAGGTTGCTGATGGCCTTTCAGAGATGAGCACAACGGTGGAAGACTTTTTGGGTCAATCAAGCTGCCTGTCCAACGGTAGTAATGATGTAGATACTGCTGTGGAGTCTAAAAAAGCTGGTAAACAAGTTCCCAGTTCTCAATGTTATAAGCCGGGGAATAAGCATCTAGTTTTTTCTTCGAGAAATAATGCATCTGGTGATATCAAGATTGTAAATGAGAATTACTTCGGTGCATACAGTTCTTTTGGCATCCACAGGGAGATGATTAGCGACAAGGTGCTCTAAATACTTTCATATGCTTTGACATTGTTAAACTTTTATTTTAGAATAGTGCTGAGACTCAATAGATGGATGGCCTTATGGTGTCATCATCTTTTACTGCTTCTTTGATGTTTTGTTTATATTTTAGAGGGTCTTTGAAGTTCAAAAGTGGTCGAGAATGATTGTATCTTGTGACTAAGTCATGTTGTATTAAATTGGCCATTGATACTACAAGTCCCGATAATAATTCTAGTTTGGAACTAATGGGAGGTTTTTCCTTGTAAAGGTCAGAACTGATTCTTATAGAACTGCAATTTTGAGCAACCCTTCAATCATGAGTGGAGCAACAGTGATGGATGTTGGTTGTGGCACAGGAATACTTAGGTGAGTAGCAGTTGTATCAGGGTCGTTGTTTGTTTTGTATTTCTGCTACTAGTATCCCCATTTTCATTTTTATGTGGATGTTGTATATTTATGTTTATGTGTTAATATCAAATTTGCAGTCTTATCAGATTTTGAGAATATTCATTTTTCAATTAAAGTTTTCCGCTTGTTACAGAGTACGAAATGCAAAATGTTCTACAAGAATGGATTAATAGTGTTGCTATATAGTCAGCTAATTACTTGTTTTTAATCTTTTTTTTTGTTTTTGGTAGTTTTTTTGCTTCTCAAGCAGGTGCATTGAAGGTATTTGCTGTTGAAGCAAGTAAAAAAATGGCTGTTGTTGCAACACAGGCAAATATTTTCTCCTAATAAATCTGTCCTTCTATTCTTTTAACATACTATTAACTTTATTGTCAGATTAAAAGGCTTATAGGATATTATTTATATATGCTTTTAAAGTTTAGATTGCCGAAGTGAATGGCTTGTTGTTGGAAGAAAGTCGGGTGGGGAACAAAAAGAAAGGGGTTGTGACAGTGATAAACAGCATGGTTGAAGAGCTTGACAAAATTGTTTGTGTGCCATCTCACACTGTTGATGTCTTAATTAGTGAATGGATGGGGTACTGTCTACTGTATGAGTCCATGCTTGGTTCAGTTCTTTATGCACGTGATCGTTGGTTAAAACCTGGTGGTGCCATTCTCCCTGATATTGCTACTATGGTACTTCTTTTGACTTTGAAACCATGGTGTTGTTTTGCCTTCTCTATTTAAACTAAACTTTTGTCTATTGTTTAGTTCGTAGCTGGATTTGGAAGAGGTGCAACTCCCATTCCATTTTGGGAAAATGTTTATGGGTTTGATATGTCTTGCATTGGCAAGGAAGTTTTTGAAAACTCTTCTGAACTTCCAATTGTTGACATTGTGGACAGTCGTGATATAGTGACAGAGACTGCAGAGCTTCAGGTGGGTTTTTCTTTACATGTTCAAAATGGCATATCAAGTTTTGAAATTGTTAGTTCAGTGATGGCTTGGGTATGCATTTGATGTTTTAAAATTGAATTGCCCACTTAACAAACAGGTAATCAATTTTGCATTATTCTTGTGTGTTATAGACATTGGATCTGGCTATCATGAAGGCTGAAGATATGGATTTCACTGCTTCTGTTGAGCTGAATCCGAAGCTTAGAGTTTTTGAACCTGCAGAATACAGTCCACCAGATATGACTTGGTGCTATGGAATTGTATTGTGGTTTGAGACTGCTTTCAGTTCTAGATTTTGCAGAGAAACCCCTATAGTTCTTTCAACTTCTCCATATAAACCAAAGACCCATTGGTACCAAACCATCTTGACGTTTAAGGAGCCCATTGCATTGTCATTTATGAGCGCTGTCTCAGTTACAGATGGTGCTGTTGGGAGTGCTCTGCACCCGGCTTCAAGAATCTGGTCCCGGATAAGCATAGCTCGAGCTGCAGAACATCGCAGCATTGACATATCATTGGAGATCACTGCAATCGGTGGAAATGGCAGGAAAAGAAGTTTGCCTACCCAAATGTTTAATTTATGAGTTCCTCCTTTTTTGTTTTACATGGGCAGTTTTCCAAGTTCGGCCTTTTTTTTGTTGCTCTATGTTTATTTTGTATTAATTGCAATACATATATATTTATGATACTTCGCAAATGGCGAGGATGTTTGATCAAATCATTCTTGTGATCCTTAATATGCCACGACAAGCTTGTAAGTAGAGTTTTAAATGCATCTGCCCATATTTGAGGTTTTTTGTAATGCAATTACAAAAATGTGGTAATTCCAATCCGCACGTTCTTTTGAGCCGGCGCTGTTACTCTCTTTTGATGCATTTACAGTGTTAAAGTAGCAAAGAAAGTTATAAAGTTTAAAGGGTGACGACTTTCGATTGTCCAATCGGATCCAAAATTTGCCATAATTTCCTACAAGCTTTCCCGATGATCGCAACATGAAGGCTTGGTGATGGATATCAAGAATATGTCACTTGAGATTAAGAATTGCCAAAAAAATAAAAACCAATACAATAGTTCTACAACAGTACAATGTCGTGAATTACATTTAAACCGGCGTGGATCTATATATCCAAGTTTACACGAGCGAACACTAAACCACCAACACCCCGTTA
Organism: Piper longum; assembly: GCA_032619315.1. NCBI lineage: Eukaryota > Viridiplantae > Streptophyta > Magnoliopsida > Piperales > Piperaceae > Piper > Piper longum. The sequence goes on along the minus strand of JAVDBV010004140.1, from coordinate 10,418 downwards.
TAGACAAATGTTTCTGACGTTTCAACAGCTGCCGGCTTCTGATACAACCACCTTTTCTTTCTCATGCAATCAATCAGGTTTTAATGGCATCCTGAAAAGCCGCAGACCATGAGTATTAGCCAGTAGCCACATGCTTACATTCTCATTGCGACATAAATTACATCTTATATTACACGAATCACCCTGTATATGGTGCTTCATAGCACTTAACGGGCAATTAAAAGCATTGCGCACAACCCATTGATAATAAGATTCACTCGCGAGGTCGAGCAATCCAAAGAGAGCTGAGGGCCCGCAATCGAGAGAAATAATCACTTATGGCGAGAAGAGCTCTGGCGGACTGACGTGTTGTTAATATCCTATGCATTTGCTGTAAGGTTTGTTGCCGAAGGTTGTCAGCCTGTCCATCAAATTAGAATAAAAAAATGAATGAACTAGAAAAAAAAAAACAGTCATTTGAACATCTGGTGCATATATCTCAATTAGCTAATTTTGTTGTCGGTCATAAGAAGGTGCGCTATCTTCCACGTTTCCTCATCAAAAAACACTTCCACAGCCAACAAATGCACCCAAGTACTAAGGACGGCAGCTTTGTAAGAGAGAAGCACCTGTCGCAGAAAACCCTCAAGTGTTCCAAGCTTTCCCATAGCCATGGCCATTTGACCCATGTAGTTCGCCACGTTTCCGGTAGAACTAGATGGTCCTAAGGAACCAGCCAACGTTTCAGCTAAAGACTGTTGTAGGGCTTCCATCCCCTGAGAAAGGGCATCCTCCGCCTGCTGGGATGACTGCTGCAGGTTGTAGATGCCTGCCAGCTGCTGCTCCGTAAGCGGTTCCAAATGACTTACAAGAAGCTGCAGAGAGGGCCATATATAGTCTTTTAACAAAAAAGTGATGATTATCAAAATCAATGTCAAACGTACTCGCAATATAATCTTGCCAATGATTACAAACTGCCAAACGCATCAGTCCAGCACAAAGGCACAAACTCAGAGATCACAGTTTACATTGAGCCAGCTCTAATGACTTTAATTTTACAAATTTTATACATTTATTAACAACATAGGTCACTAGTAACCCAAATACTTTTCATTTCTTCAGTTTCCATTAGTAATACCATCAAAGCCAAAATTAGTAAGTTGGTTTATGTTCACTTATGTTGCTATATTCAGGTAAGCTAACACTTAAGTCTTATCCTTAACCTAGCAACTTTAAGAAATTCCACGCTCCCCACGTGTTATCAGTCCTACTTTCTTCGAGTCAGAAAACAATTGCAACAGATTTACCATCGATCACCCTCAAAGAAATTTCTCTAATAACTGACAACAAACTTAACTCACATGACCCTCAAGTAGATAGTCTTAGACAACGTTTTAATTTACCTTAAGAAGTTCAGAAGACCGAAACCCCCCAAGCCACAAGAAGCATCTCTCAGCTGGGGTCTTCCACATGCCTGACAACATGTGGAATACATCAGCTTTGGCAGCAATGCCCTTGAGCCTAAAAATCTCATCATAATGAGCCATTACTCCATCAACTATAACTCGGAGTTCATTATCACTTGCATGAGAAGTAACTGCAGCTCTCAGGTCATTTATCTGTCTGTTTTGTTCCTCCAGCCATCGAGAATATTCAATGTCAAAAGCAAGAGCCCCTGCAAATGCAAAGAAATGTGTCATTGTATAATTTTGGATGCTTCAATTAGAGAGGAAAGAAGAGCAAACAGGGCATGAAATTTTTGGACATCTAAAGGAAGCACTACCAAAAATTAGATACAGAAAAAATGCGTATATATACAGAAATAATTGAAAAAATTAAAAGTATTCAAAGAGCATTGTTTTCAGTAAAAATTACAACCATTATGCAACAAAATATCTGATTATAAGCTTAAATTTTCAATAAGACCTGACCATTCCAAAAGACTCAAAAAATGTATGATTATAAGCTTAAATAATTTGTATACAGAAACTTTCACCTATACATGAAATTAATAAATTCACCGGGAAGTAGGAAAGAAATACTCCAGGGCACTAAGTTGCCACAACATCTAATACCAATCTAAACAACGCAAAGAGAGTTCTGGCACTATCATTGCTTTTGCACATTACTTTAATTTACGCATACACTATATATGAAAGGCATGTGGGGTTTCAGCCCTCCATAATTAAGAAAAGCAAGAAGAGACCAACAACAAATAAACCAAGAATTTCCATGGTACAAGACAATAGGTCATTATCAGTTTTTAATGGGTGGTCAATTCAAAGTCACAGGCAAACAAGCTTATTGAGATAAAAGCATACAAAAACTTAAATATAAATTGAACTTTCTTGGATAATTATATCAATTAATTTATTCAATCCTTGAAGTGTAACAATTATGGCGAGTCATATGAGCTCGAACTGCCAAATTCAGATTGGGAAGTCCCAACATCAAAAGGCAAACACACCAAAAAATTACCATTTCCACTCATTGAATGAGCTTGATCGCCAGAGCTTGAAATAAAAATGCCCTACAAAGGTAACCAGTTTTGTTTAGAAAGGTGAACACCAAAATTATAAAAGTACTGTGCATGAAAATTTTATCTCGGGGCAGCCATAGAAATGAATATAAGAAAACCTGTTGGCGTGCTCGTTGAAGCTCCTGCTCAAGTTGATTTAGCTTCAGACGACTACTCTCTAGTTGCTGGACATATGCCTTTCGAAGGAGGAAGTGTAAATTAGCTTAATTAAATACAGAAGCATAAAATAATACACATGATACAAATAAATCCAAGCATTCCACCAATTACTTTGATTAAAAATGTCAATAAAACCAATTAAGACATATAGTTTGCACTAATCTTTAAAGAAAAAATTAATCAAAATGTGAAAAAAATGAGTTGAATAACAGTCATTTTAATTTAACACTTATTAAAGAGAAAAGCTATCCAGATCCAATAAAGGAGTAATACAGACAGATTTATACTTTCAAGTTTCAAGAGAAAGCAATAAGCATGCATCAAACAGGCACTTTTAGATGATCAACAGCTAAACCAGAGTAGAACTTCTAAATTTCCTAAAAGAATTAGTTTACATCTTAGGAGGATTATGCAAACAATTGTTTAAGAACTGAATTGCAAATACTCACATTTAATATTTATAAATAAACAATTTCCCCTCCAAAAAAATCAATTTGTAAGCAACCTAACAAATTTATGACCACTCACTTGAGCAAAATTTTGCCAAACTGACATCAGTAAAGAAAACAAGAAGATAGCATACCTTCTTCCTCAATCTGCTTTTTCTGGCAGCTTCACGATTTTGAGCAAGCCTACGAAGTGTCTGCAAAATATGGGTCAGTAAAAACCTGTGAACAGATGAGTCTTCCAGTTCTATATTCAAAATTTCAGCAGAGATTATTTTTCTAGAACATATTTACTCCTAGCAGCTAAGTTCACATCTTCAACAACATTAATGTTCGCAGATTTTCAAATAAATTGTTTATACCTTCTGATCGCCTGTTTTATCCTTTGATCTATCACTGGAATCAGAAGCAACTACAAGAGCAGAGTGACCTCGTTCAAGCTATGACATGGAAGGTAAAGTTTTAGAAATTTGAATTCTTAGATCTATACATGTCAATGAAGAACAATGGATGAAATCTCCCAGTCCTACCATTGGATTCTTGTCATCTAAATCCACATCAGTGGAGGTGTCAGTTCTGGGGCTGGTATCTGCCATTCTAGAATCACCAAGTATCTCGCTATTAGTATTTAACAAAGGTAACCGATTGAAGTTGCGTCCCTGCTGCAAAGATTGTGTTTGCGGGAGAATTCTAGAAGCTGCCGCAGTGTTCGTTGAACCCAGAGCCTGTGTTTCGAAAGAGAAACATATGAGACAAAATAGTTAAGATGGCAAGTGTTTCTTCATTCGATCACAAATTTTGTATTATAAATAAAGAAGTCATTCTGGAGAAACCTTGTCAATGTGACCAATTTGGAGAGAATCTACAGGAAAAACCTGACCACTAGACTTTGGATTGAACGGTGGACCTGCATTGCACACATGAGATTTTAAAAAAAATGTCAATAAGTATCAGTCAAATGGAACCATCGAAGCACACAAAAAGTAGAAAGAGTAAAATTGCTCGCAAATAAAAGAAAGTATGAGATTGTAGCAAATTCTCTTGAATTATTTCCCAAAGAGGAATATCATATGACTATGACCATCTAAAAGCTTCTTAAATCGAAACAATGCTACATATTGCATTGAATAAAGAATAGCATACTTCTGGTTATATCAACTGCGTCCTCTAGACGAAATCCAAGGGACTGCTCGAGCATTGCAAAGTTGGAAACATGTGACTGAATCTGGTTGCCTTCCGTGCTACTGCCGCTGAAAAAATGCAAGAAAAGTAGACCTTAATGTGATCAGTCGTGAATACATAAGCTATGAACAGTAGTTTTAAAGAAAAAAAGTATGATCTAACAAGCATGCTAGAGGCTTAAATTACCCTCGAACTAAAACTATAGAATTGAGCAAGAGAATCCAAGCATCTTACCGGATCGACTTCGAGAAAAAAGAAAATTTCAATTCTAAAGAACTGTGAACGATGAGGGTCATCTTACGAGTAATTAACAACATACAAAGGTATGGAAAAAAGTTACAGTTCATTAGGAGTGCGTGATGGAGGAAAGCTCGGCATCCCGCCAAATGCTTTGGTAACATCTTCTGATCCAATGCTACTGTTTTTACTCCCCATCCATCATCATTATCACCCGATCACTGATCTAGCACCAAAACAAAAAACAAACAATGAACCATTATGAATGAACGGATCAAAAAGCTACCAGCTATAACTCTTGCAACCACAAGGCCGCTAAGATCTGCACCCATAACCATCTGAGCATTCGTCCTCGATTTTTGTTAATAAGTTGAACTTCAATAAAAAAAATAAAAACTTAGACCAGTGAGTACATCAGAATGTCCCAAACTATTAAGAAGACGGTCAAAGTGGCATAGGCCCAATCTAGAGTCTACAATGGAAACATAAGCCCGACCGTTAATGCAGAAATACACTCTTAGAACCACTGCCGCCATGCAGAGAATGGAAATTGCACACAGTACAATTCAGGGAAAAAGAAAGAGTAGGTTCAAAAGCAAGGACAAGTAAGGGCTACAAAGCGCGTTCGTATGGAAATAGAGATATTAATAGCCCCATGACCCCCTACCACCTCAATCAGATGCTCCTGGACAGTGTTTTCAACAAATTCCACCCAGAAAATCAAAACAGAAAACTTGAAATGTAACTTACCGAACACAATTTGACAATTAACAGCTCCCAGCATTCTCAGCACCAACCCAAGAAAAACTCAAAACACCTACGAATCCCCCAATTCTGTTCACAGTCCAAAACCCATGAATCACCCGATCGTTCCCACCAAAGCAACCGCCTTTCCAATCAGCACACCTCCCCCAGGCGAAAACCCTAAAGATCCCGGGGTTTCCCCCCTTTTTCAACTTCTCCCCCACGAGAGGAAGAAGAAAGAAGAGAGAGAGAGATGACTGCCGCAAAAGCAGCAAACAAAGGAAATCAGAATCAGGCACCTTGCAACCTCCCTCTCCTCTCCAGTCCCAAACTTTGGCTTGGATTCAGCAGCGGGTGAGTTCTTCCAGATGAAATCAACCACTAATCACCTCGGCCTCCGCTTAATTTAGTCGTCGGAAATGGAGGTGACGTTTTTAATGGGTCAGTCCGCTCCCCACCCAATACACGTCACTTTCGGTTGAAAACCTCTCCTCCTCCTCCTCCTCCGCCTCCCCACCCCTAAAGTCTCCACCTCTACAATTATCTTCTTCTTTCTACCTCAGACTATTTCCATACGGCATACACACACATGACACCCAAAAAAGAAATAAAAGAATCTATTTTTCTTTTTTACCTCGAGCTTGAAAGTGAAAGATTGAGCATCCGTACCTGCGGATGTAAAGAGAGAGGAGCTGCTGCCCTGCCAGCGAGCTGCTGTTGAATGACCCCAGTGGTAGAGAGAGGGGGGGGGGTGTCAGACGGTGGGAAAGAGGTGCCTACCACCCGCAGGGGTAGCAGCTGCTTTTGCAGTGTGGGAAGAGAAGAGAATCCAGAAGCTGTCAATCAATCAAGCTTTCATGACGGGTGGGTAACCCAGTGAGTGCACACATATATAAAACAGGGTGAGAGGAAGAGAGAGCGGGGGGCTCATCAAAATGTGGGATCAAAAAGTTGGGATGGGAAAGATTGAGCGGTAAATAATACAAAACCAAAAGAATTGACGGCTCAACATCTTCCTTCCCTTGGGGTACGTACATGACAAAACCCATTGCCCCAGTTGGGTAGATAATTCTATGCCAACTTTTGCTGATTATCCATCTTTTTTATTTTATTGTTAATAAGCAAAGATGTCATGTCATACATATATATATATATATATATGCTCGTTATTCTTGGATAAACTATATATGAAATGAATTTTGGCTCGAAAATACTTAGAGACAGAGTGGTATATTTTACATGATTAATTACCGGCTCTCCTTTTATATCAGAAGGGGACAAGGAGAAAAAAAAATTATGGAAACAAGAGACGAAGATACCTTGCCGTGGTCAAAATTGGCTTCTGTGACATAAATAATAATAAAAATAAATTTACATATATATATATATATATATATATGTATAGCAGGACAACCCACCAGAGTGTGGAATAGAATAAAATCACCGGAGGGGCTTTGGGGGTTGGTCTTGGGATGGAAGAAAGAAAAAGTGTGGAGAAAATTGAGGATGGACGCATTGAATGCGAAATTTAGATAAATTGGTCAGATTTGAATTCTTCTCTTATTTGGACTTTGGAGTGACGCTGATTGGATTAAGTAATATCCAATGTCTCAAGATGGGGAAGGAGGGAAGAAGGTGGCATGTTGTCAAGAGGAAGTACCGGTAGCTTCTATGTTGTTGCATCGTTTGCGATGTTTGTACCCAGGCAATGGCCCAGGCATCCACGGAACGGTGTCACAAAATTAGCATATATATGTATGTGTGACGAATCAGATTTTAGGTGAAAACTTTGTGCTTCTTTAAGATGTCAATTTCGTTGTTTTGGTGAAACAGTAGTTTTTCCAGCTTTAGTTGAATTGTTGAAAAGAAAAGGTTGCACCATTTCTAATCAATTATATAACTTGCCTTTCCATCATGGCGGCAGAAATTTGGGCAGTCGTTAGTGTCCCTCAATGCTCCCACCTTTTCTTGTTTAATAGGTCTTGTGGACAGTATTGCTTTTGTCTTCACATATCAAGATTGCCTTTTATATCCCATTTGTAGTGGTGTTTAATTATATGTGATCATCAGCTCTTTGGCAGCCCATTCTTAGCTTACTTTCTCCACCAATGCTTAGAGGTCGAAAACTATGAACTCTGTCTATCGTAGGGTGGCAAAAAAAAAAAAAAGAGAAGATTTTCTATCATCAATCAATTCTTCCAATATGAACAAGACCACAAAGAACGATGTTCCTTTTAATTCTACTCTACTCTGTTCTATCCCTTCTCATCAGAAACAATGCATGCCAAATATATAAAAAAAAAAAGCTCCCAATATGGACACCAATCGAATCAGTTGAATGATTTAATCTCAGAATTCCTACAACTCTTGATCTGCGATATTGTGTACTTGTTTCTTGTTGAGATTGTTACTTGTTAGAATATTATTGTCCGAGTCACAATTCAATGTTGTTTCTCTTTTTCTCAAATGTGTCAAACTGATAAAGCTCTTCGACTTTTGCAAAGATGCTACAAAGTAAAATAAATGCCTCTATTGGAATTTCACATCACGCCTCTTCTTGGGATTGCCTGCTGCCTCCGGCTGCCCTTTTCTCATCATCGCTACGAACTCTTCGTAGTTGATTCTTCCATCCTGATTGAACAAATGTTAAGTTCACAACCTTGTCAAAATTGGCTGCTTGATCCACAAATACCAAACACTATTTGATCGAGAAAAATGCAAATTACTACATGCTAACAGCAATGTTACTATTTAATTGTACTACTCGTACATTATCAGCATCAACTTCTGAAATAATTTCGTTTATGTCTCTTCCACCCTGCATAATGCCAAACTTATTCAAAGCTTGCTCCAGCTCTTCCACAGTAATGTACCTGAGAAAGAATTGAAAGAGTTCAGTATTTCACCAAAACAAAACTTTAGAAAATAACTTATGCTGTTCATCTTCTTTGCACCCGCTGTTGTCTTTGTCAAAGTATTGGAAGGCAGTGTAAAGGTGGTCTTCTTTGTCCATCCTGTTCATGTGCATGGTGGCAGTGACAAACTCATCATAGTCTATGGTTCCATTTCCATCTGCGTCGGCCTGTCCACCGTTGATTTACAACAAATTCAGTAAGCATATTACTGGAACAATATTTCAACCTTTACATATATAATCAATGTGATTTTTGATAGACAATTGCTGCTACATAAATAACAGCAGAACATATTACTTTCCTGTTTAATCAATGATTTAGTTATTGCGTCCATATGGAAAAGCTGATTTAATTACGATTGTAATAATTTATAAGTAACTTACAGCTTCCATCAATTGCTTTAATTCATACTCGGATAACTTGGTTCCTTCCTTTGAGAGCCCTTGTTTTAATTCTTCGAGTGTAATAGTTCCACTGTTGTCAGTATCCATGCTCTTGAACATGGACTTCAAACCCATGATTTCTTCTTCGGATAAACATCCTGCTATCACCTATGTATTATTCCCAGTTAAAAAAAAAGTAAAATTAGCCAAAACGTAGATAATAACAAATTATTAGATTGATAGTTAGAAAGATAATTGCCAAGAAAATCATACTCTAAGAGCAACTTTCTTGAACTTGTTCATTGCTCTGAACTGTTTGAGTCTGTCAAACACGACATTGTCAAGAGGACTATCAGGTGCTTCTCCATCCTCTTTAATCCATGGATGATCTGATCATAAATAGTAAAAACATGTATTAAATCGCTTGTCAAAAGACACTAGTTAAGATTCAGGAAAAAGAAAAAATGAAAGAAATATGTAATTCTTACTGAGAACTTGGAATGCTGTTAACCTCTGTTTCGGATCTGGGTTTAGCATCTTTCTAACCAGATCCATAGCTCCCGGAGAAATGGAAGGCCATGGATCACTTGTAAAGTCAATGTGACCACGTGAAATTGCATTGAAGATACCATGCTCCGACTCTGCCAAACAAGTTATCCATCACAAATATATGATCATCATCTTCATCCGTACCATAAAACCTAGTACAATCAAATCAAAGATCCCGGGCAAAGGTAAAAATTAACAAATGTACCAGCCCAAAATGGAGGAACTCCACAAAGAAGAATGTACAACATGACCCCAATGCTCCAAATATCGACCTCTGGGCCGTATTTTCTCTTCAACACCTCAGGAGCAATGTAATATGCACTCCCCACAATGTCTCTAAACATCTCACCTGTTTTTTATTTTGTCAATTGCATTTTGCATAATTAGGATAACCAGAAATTAAACTAGATCATATGATTAAATATCTAATACAAAGCGCTTGATAATGGACTAAATTGAGAAGAAAAACAGCAGATATGATATGCAAAATATTATACATAACCACAAAAAGCCTACCTTGTTTATAGAAAACAGAGAGCCCAAAGTCGGTGGCCTTAAGTGGGGCGTCCTCGGATTTGTTCAAGAGAAGGAAATTCTCAGGTTTGAGGTCCCGGTGAATGACACCCATGGAATGGCAAGTGTGGACGATCTGTACAATGGTTCTGAGCAGGGAAGCTGCGGCTCTCTCGGTGTAGTGACCCCTGGCAGTGATGCAGTCGAAGAGCTCGCCGCCAGAGCAGAGCTCCATGACGAGGTGCACCGACTGCTTGTCCTCGTAGGCGCCCTTGAGCTCGACGATGTTGGGCTGGCCGGCGAGGTGGTGCATAACCTGCACCTCGCGGCGCACGTCCTCCACGTCGTCCTTGTTCACCAGCTTCCTCTTGGAAATGGTCTTGCACGCGAACTGCTCCCCCGTGACCCGGTTGGTGCAGAGGTGGGTGATGCCAAACTGGCCGCGCCCGAGCTCCTTGCCGATGTTGTATGTGGCGCGGACGTCCTCCATTGGTCGGAGGAGGACGGGGCCAATGACGGCGGGCTTGGGCTTCGCGGGAGATGGACGGTTGGGCTTGGGGGATGCCGAAGTAGGGGATGGGGGACTGCCATTATTGTTGGAACGTGCATGGGAGAAGCAGATGCCCATTCACGTAGAACGTAGGAGGAAGATGGGCAAAAAGGGCTTTGAGAGAAATGAGATGGGATGGAGTAGAAATAGAGCAGAATGGGGAGGGGTCAAAGGGACCAAGTAAGGGAGATTAGGAGATATATATATATATATATCTCCTAA
>JAVDBV010004138.1:0-11410 GCA_032619315.1 Piper longum | reverse complement strand
AATTATTTGGAATTAATTATTATTTTTAACTCGAGTCGGACTCGAGTCAATTTTTAATTACTAGAATGCCATCCTTCTCCCCCACCTCCACCCCTTCCCCGCCGCTGCCGCCAGCTTCCTACCCCGCCTCCTCCTGCGGGCCCACACCGGCAACGCCCCCGGCATCCCCGCCCCCTGGCGGCCTCGCGCCCCTGCCCCGCCTCGCCCCGCAACCCTCGTCCCACCGGCCGTCCAGCCACCGCCGACCCAGCCTCCACTTGGCGGAAACGCCCCCCACCCCCCTCCCCTGGCAGCTCCGCCCCACCTAGCCGGAAAACGAGCACCGACGGCAGTGGGAGGCGGAGGGCCTTTTGGTCATTATCAAACTTTAATTCTCATTTTACACATACACAAATAATTTATTTAATATAAAACTAAGGGTATTTTAGTAATTTAGGGGTATTTTGGTCATTATCACCTTTTAATTCTCATTTTACCCATGCATAAATAATTTATTTAATATAAAATTAAGGGTATTTTAGTAATTTGCCAAAAAAACAATTAAGCCCGATTTACCCCCCGATTCTGATTCAGATTTAAATCGGTCAGAATCGGGTTGAATTGCCCGTTTTGGAAGCCGATTTGGGGCTGACTGATTCGGCCCCGAAATCGGATTTAAATCGGCCGATTCCTGCAACCTGGCATCATACCATCCGAATCATCTCCCCCTCACCACAAGAGGCTCAAATGTTATAGTGAAGTTCAAGGAGACTCTAATTCAGGCCGGTTACCATCCAAATCATTTTTTCCTCACCACATGTTAGGTCCACATATTATAGTGAAGTTTCGGGAGACTCCAATTCAGACTAGTCGATATGCTCTGAGGAAAACTGAACCAACACCAAAACCAACATACTACTGTTAAGTCCAATGGGACTCCAAAAGTGACTTGTAACAGGTTTACGAGCCTCTCTTAATCTAAAAGCTAGTTGAGACTCGTGAACCTGTTGTAAGTTACTTTTGAGGGCCCATTGGGTTTTAACTTTTGAAATAAGAGAGGTTCGTAAACCTATTGTAAGTCACTTTTAGGGGCTCATTGGGCTTAACAGTGGTATCAGAGTTTGGTTGATTTTGGTGTTGCCTCAGTTTGCCTCACGGTACATCGGCCGGTCCGAATTAGAGTCTCCTAGAACTTTACTATAATATGTGAACCCTGGTGATGGAAAGATGATTTGAATGGTAATCGGCCCAAATTAGAGTCTCCTGAAACTTCACTAAAATATGTGGGCCTCATGTGGTGAGGGGAAGATGATTCACGTGGTATGATACGTGAGGGGGAAAATTATTGGGTTTATCTACATCATGTTTGGATGCAACTTGTGACTTGTATATATGTTAATGAAAAAATCTTATTCCTTAAACAAGTTTTTGAATTAAAAGATGCTCATAAAACCCGTTACAAATCCTTTTTGGTGGCCCATTAGGCCTAACATCCATGACGAAATGCAACTTGTGACTTGTATATATGTTAATGAAAAAATCTTATTCCTTAAACAAGTTTTTGGATTAAAAGATGCTCATAAAACCCGTTACAAATCCTTTTTGGTGGCCCATTAGGAAAAACTATGTTGGAGAGGCCATACCAACTTCCTTCATTTTGCTGATTTCTTATTTTCCTAGTTCAGTTTTTTTTTATCCTCTTACCTCAAAATACATGCTGCCAGGGTTACAAATCAGCTCTAATTCATGACGTTCCATTATCAAAACCACTCTCATGGCTGGATGTTTTAGAGCTACAATCTGCCCTTGATGCTGTCCAAGATTTGCCTCAGGTAAAAACGAGTTAAAAATAGTTTTTCTACCCTTCTTCTCCCCGTCAATTTAACATCCTTGCTATCTGTGTTGACCTTGGTTCAAGTTCCTGATCTTCTCCAATTACAACATTAAATAGATCGCCTCAAACACATTTGCGACCTACTAAATGTCTGTATTAGCCATTATGGTGATCTTCATCTTCAAGTCTCAACGTCTCTAGCCAATGTTGGCATGGAGTTCCGCAGGTTGAGAGTTCTGGGAGTTCAAGGTATAGTACGTTTCTTCTTTTAATAAATTGTGCTATCTGTGGTTCATATTTACAGGCATCGTCTCAGACTAGGAATTTTCCATAATATGTTGTGGCTTAACCCAGCTATTCAATTGCATAATAAATTGATGCATTGATGTGACATAATTTAATTTGAATTCTATGCAACAAATGTTCCCCATGGTGATCAAGAAATTAGTGCCAGAACTCGAACCGAAATGGTAGTACAGAGAGGATAAGCTCTATCCGTGGTTTGCATTTACTTCCTTTGCCTGTCGCTAATTTATGTCCTGTTTTTCAAGTTAATTGCGCTAAATAATAAGAATATGTTCGCGCCTGTTTCTTGCAGCAACTTAGTATGAAGCACTTCTTGAAAAGCCTCCAATGCCACATAGCTAAGCCCAATTCTGCATTTTATGGTAGCCAAACAGTTAAAAAATAAATTTTTTTAAGGATTTGGTCCGTTTTTTTTAGTCACTACAAATGGTGATACACTACTCAGGATGCAATTAGTTTATTTTACTAGTACTTCATATATTCAACAGCGTAAATGATTGAATAAAAGTAGTTCTTTCTGCTTCTTTGGTATTGTCTTTTCTTCTGCAATTGCCACCTTAGAAGGTCAGACATTCATCTTCTCTAGGGCAATTGGCAAATGTTTTTTGAGTATTAAGTTGCTGGCGATCGACACTAAATTTGAACACCCAGAAAATATGATAGTTTCTTATCACAAAATGTAATTGAAGTGAACTCTCGTACTAGTTTTTAGTTGTTTTCTAACTGAAACTGACTTGATTATCTTGACATCTGCGTGCATGTTCCTCTTTAAACTGCCCTAAATATGGACTTTATATCCTTTCTTCATTGTAATTTGTACTTTTTTTTGTTGTACTACAATTATAAAGTAAAATGATTTCTTTTAAAATCCTGATTCTTACAATTGTAATGAGTTTTAGCGTTCAACAACCTAAAGAGCTTTTTGCCAACAATTTGCAGCTCTTGCGCCAGAGGGAGCATGCGTAACCGCCATCTTTCAAATCTATCAGTTTGCCCTGCAGGTTGCCAGGCTCCACTTAAAAACACATTGACTACATCAGATATTGTTATGTACAGAGCGGTTCCATTGGTCTCTGAGTACTACAATTATAAAGTAAAATGATTTCTTTTAAAATCCTGATTCTTACAATTGTAATGAGTTTTAGCGTTCAACTACCTAAAGAGCTTTTTGCCAATAATTTGCAGCTCTTGCGCCAGAGGGAGCATGCGTAACCGCCATCTTTCAAATCTATCAGTTTGCACTGCAGGTTGCCAGGCTCCACTTAAAAACACATTGACTACATCAGATATTGTTATGTACAGAGCGGTTCCTTTGGTCTATGAGCAAAAGCTTAGTTTTCTTGTTGAGACAATACGTACAACGATGTGAGACTTCAAACTAAAATCTAGGTTTCGTTGCAATTTGCAACGTACTACCATACTTTGGAAAGAGAGCAATTCTGAGCTTGCAAAGTCATTCAATCTCGCTTTGAAAAAAAAAAGGTCATTTGATCTCTTCTATTGTTGTTTAGACAAGATCGCTCTTTCTCAAATAGCATGAAAAACTCGTAATTGAAGGATCACAAGTTGATCTAACCAAAGAAATCTAAATGTGCCATCAAGGAATCAGTTTAGATCAGTTTAGAGGTGAGGCAATTTAGAATCAAACTGAGATGAACTCAACTCTGCCCTCTTTCTAATAACCAAACACCATCGCTACCACCACAAGTGTTGGTGATGCTAAAGTTTTTCACATGTATGGATTATATTTGAAACAAACTCCAGGACATAAAACACGCTACAGGAACGATAACATTTTAACATAGCAGTATGGAGGCATCATCAGTCACTGGCCTCATAGTAGTGTCTAATGGACAAAATTGTCTCAAATAGTTCGACTCACATCTACTGCTCCTCACATCTACTGCTCCTTGTATCTCTTCTCCACTTGCTCCATCTCTTGAATCTGCTTCTGGTACTTGCAAATCCGATAGATGCACCTGCAAAATAATTGAAACAAAGGGTGTTCAAACAAAATGAGTAATTTTCAAGTAGATTAACGATTTATGGCTTCAAATTTTACCAGTAGAGAAGGCATGCTGCCACACAAAGAACAACGTTCCTTTGGGCTTTGTATATCTGCATGGCATATTAAGTAAATAATCAGAAGAAACAGCCAAACCGTATAACTGGTGCCTTCTTAGGCCATGTTTTCAATCTTACTAACTCATCGATTCCACCACCACATACATTGTTAAAAGAACAAAAATAGCAAGAAACATTACAATAGGCTAATGCTAAATATCTAATACATATAATCCTCATCACTTTCCAATGGCGATAATAATGGCAATATGGATGGCAGTTTGAGAGTGTAGGAAATGTAAAAATAAAGGAATTTTATATCTGTATAGAATTTTAAAAGCCACATTTGCACAGAGTAATTTCGCCAAGACCTACAATAACTTGGTGTATCCTAATAAGCACACTCACCTTCTAAAATCAAATAATCATGAGTTGATAAAGTATATACAGCAGACAAGAGGAAGAAAGAAGTAGAATAAATAGGAAGAAAGAGGGAAAAAGATGTTCTCACTAGGGGAAAAAAACAGGAAAAACTTTTCTTTGGCTGAACCAATAAAATATGATACACCTCCCTATACGGCTTAAGCCACATTCAATGATTTGGACAGACATAAAAATATTGCATAAACAAAAGAGTGATGCAAATCATATATCCTTTTCATCAAATATGCTGCTACTGCTTAAAATGAGTTCTAACCCCTCAAAAATGGTATTCTAAAAGTAGTCACCTTTTGAACAGAACAATGGTGAAAAAAGAAGTAATTTATCACATATTCTTTCAAATATAAATCACATGATACTTCAATCCATTGTAAAATTACCAGACTAATATTACATTTTCTGCCAGAGACAGAAAGTTAGTGTTAAGGGCATAGTGCTAGCTAGTTAGTGAAAATAGTACTTTCTTGGTTATACATCTCATTAAACCCGCTAACTTGAATCAGGAATTTGTAATCTCAAACATTTCCCAAGGCCAAAAGCATGAAACTCATCCAAAATTCAATCCACTAAATCAATCATTCATAAAGAAATAAGTAAATGTTACACCATAC
The DNA here is from genome assembly GCA_032619315.1 of Piper longum. Taxonomy (NCBI): domain Eukaryota; kingdom Viridiplantae; phylum Streptophyta; class Magnoliopsida; order Piperales; family Piperaceae; genus Piper; species Piper longum. The sequence continues at coordinate 6,175 of JAVDBV010004138.1, read as the reverse complement.
ACCACCCAGAAAAAAAAAACTATATAAAAGTCTTCAACTTTGTAATCACTCCTGATAAACATCTATTTATGCCAAACGGCCATTTCCTATCATAAAAAGAAACTTGAGCCTCTAGAACAACATTATTCCCATCACACTTGACTCTATAGCAAAGATCACCCAATTCACTTCCTTAATTTGGCGTGTACAATAAATAGTACAGTTAAAGTAAATACTATCTAGAATCCCAAGGTCAAAGGGGCCAAGTCAACTAAATTTACATGCATCAAAGCCAAAGGTTGTGGCTTTGGTTTCACCCTTGCGGGTGTCATACATAATTAAATAGATACATTATTGATTAAAACAATCGATAGGAACACAAATAAAATTTACTTGAAAAAATACCATCTACATGCCACGGATCGATTGCGTAAGTGCAATCATCTCAACAAGTCCGTCTCAAGAATAAATAAATAAATGCTCCTATCAATCAACAGTCCAATTGTTTGAATTACAACTCTATACGTCAGAGATAGAAACACACCCTAATCATCAATACCTATGTCCATGCTCATGTTCAATTCAAATTTGATATTTCTACATTATCCATGACAGAGATGTACACAAAATCAACCCAAAATACAAATAGAGCTCTTCAAATGAGTAATGTTCGGCGCTTTTTTAATGCAATTAACTTTATAACATTTTTTTTAAAAAAAAAAGCTTACAGATTTCTCATATCGGTCGCGTTCCGCAGCAGTGCAGATCTCGCCGGTGCACATCAGCCGGTGCTCGTTTTTCCAGTAAATATCTACACAAGCAGCCGAAAAATATTATACATAAAAAAAAAAATCAACCTACGCCCTCAATCCCCCCAAAAATGGGGCAAAGACTGAGCTGGGAGATGGAAAGGAAGCGAGGGGGGGGGGGGGGAAAGGCAGGCGGACCCATGAGCTGGAAGGCGGCGAAAGGGACAACGCTGAGGGCGGGCTGGAGGACGAGGGAGACGAGGGAGACGAATCGGGCGACGAGGGGCTTGGGCATGGGAATGGTGAGGAGGATGGCCAGCGCCGCCTCCGCCGCCACCACGTAGGTCAGGATCATCCACTGCAACGCCATCCTCTTCGCCGATCCCCGCTTCCTACCTTCCGACCACAGCTACCTCTCTAAAATAGAGTAAAAAAAGACTTCACCTTTTTTGGATTCCAGAAGGTGGGGGTGGAGAAGAAGAAGAGCTTGGGGTAGAAGAATACACAGGTAAGGGCAAAACCGGGATTAAAAAGTTTTTTTTTTTACAATTATAAGAAATTATTTTTAATAAAAATAATCTAGCTCAAATTATAACATGATTAACTAATAATCTCTTCGAAATATATGCAATTATAGTTTTAAATACCCTCTTGTACCACTTGGTTGTACTCGCTATGTCATGTGTCGCCTTCCATTCCAATACAGTTTAAAGTTTTGTACCATTTTATTTCGTACCCATCTTTTAATAAGAAATTTTAATAAAATCCCACTTTTTTGTTAAAAATTATCGTATTTTAACTGGTTTTTAATAAATTATTGATGATAAAATGTATTTTTAATTTTTGATGAAATAATTTATTTATAATTTTAAAATCAGGTTGAACTAAATATACCTCATATTGTCTATAAATTCAATATGTTAAGGTAAACATTTAAAACTATGTGTCCAACGTCTCCATGTAGATTGATCAATGAGCTAAAAGGAGGAGAAAAATTTTCCCTTACCACACACATAGACATGATTAGAGTTGTAAACAACTCAATTATGGCTTGTTTGATACCATGAACCATAACCGCTAACTGTTGACAATATTATTAACTATAACTAATGTAAAATTTGGCTTATTGGTCTAATGTTTTTACGAACAGTTTGACTTTTTGATTTAACTTGGTTGGTGGGCAACCGATTTGGTTACGAGCATTGAGCTTATCTACTGTTGAGTATTATCCTGTCGGCCCTAATTGTCAAGTTGTGGTTTCGTTATTGTTTCAAGTGTTTTATTTGGCTTAGGGTTGTGTGCCACGATAGGGTCGTGTCACATGTATTTCAGGTGTACCTCTAGACCCAATTGTGTTTAGAAGTCGCCTCGCTCTTTTCCTTTTTTTTCCCTTCCTTCCCTTCCTTCCCTTTCCCTTCTTTCTTTCTCTTTCCTTCATTGCGACTAAGTGTTGGGCGCAAGGGCACCCTCTTGGCGCCTTTGTGCCCACGTACGATGGGCGTGTGCGTTCAGTGTCTGGTTAGGATTTTCATAAAAATCCTAGCCGTCTCCCTTTATTCTTCTCTTCCCCCCTTTCAACCAGCTATGCCGCTAACCCTCTTGGTCGTCGCTGCTGCCATCGCAGCTTGCCCTTCCCCTTTTCGTCCCCTTTTCTTAATTATTTTTCATGTTTGTATTTGTTTCATATAGATTTTTATTAGATCATGTAGTTCACATCATTTTGAGAATTTTAATATATTATTCACCATATTTTGCATGTTAGATATTGTAAAAATATGATTTTTATATAAATTTTGCATCTTTAATAATATTTGGATTGCTTATTGTTCGTTGTTGATTGTGCAAAGTAAAAAACTATCTAAATCACTTAATCAAGATTATAAAAATAAAAAAATTGAACTTTATAAACTTGGTACATGTGTGAGTTACCTTGGATAGTGTACCAAATACTACTTAATTAAATAAAAAATGTAATAATAATTTGTGTGTGTGTTTAATTATAAAACGAATTCACCGTGTGTCTTAATTAAGTTCATGAGGAAATTAATTAATTTAATAAATAATAGAATGTTTAATTGATAAAAATCATTATATGTATAGATGGGTTGGGTGATTATGATATCTTAATTCACTCCGCATGAGCTAACTGAATTTGTCTGATTTGTCATCTTTTAAATTTTAGATTTCAATTAGCCTTGGCTATCTAATTGTTCGGTTAATAAATAATTTATCAATTGGATCAAATTCTTTTAATAATAATTCAGATATTGTGTAATTGTTTAGTGTGAGGATATCTTAAACTTAGGTGACACACCAACATTTGCTGATATCTTAATTGCATCGGTTTAAGCCCAGTTGATGTTTCTAATATATCGATATCACAGTTATGATTTCATCACATTGTTTATTAACTTGTTCAGTCTACTTTACGATATCAAAATTCACGTGTGAATGCGATTATTAGATTAAATCAGTTGAGTGTGTATTTAATTTTCTATTGTGTGTCATGCATCCTTGCCGCATTTAAAATAGTTCATGCATTATACACACTCATCATATAAGTGAGTGTAGTCATTCACATCGCTAGGCCACTCGCGGTTGGGTTTGCTTCGGTAGGCCGATGAGCTCTTTTCAAGTCCGTTAGAACTCTCTTATGGTTGATCTTATGCTTGCCTCATGTGAATTATTTTATATTGTAGAGCATAATTAGTAGTATTTTATTGGATCACATTATCTATGGGTCATTTAATTTAGTTTTTTGATTAATAAATCCTCAAAGATGAGATCTCTTGATAAGATTTCAAAAATTATAAGATCCAGTTCAAAGTCACACTATTTAAACTATTCATACCTAAACGTTATACATGTATTATATTTTCGGATTTTGTCTTTCACGTGAAATGGATAGGACATGCGACCTCACCGAGGGGCCCAATACCCACTTGTGATGCTTGGTTGACAATTATGTATATAATATCAATATATTACCTGCTAGTAGTGTATATTTTATGGAATCTGTATGTCTTGTTGAGTATGTAGGGACTATGCAATACTGTAACGATTATCAACTAGGCCCTATTGGTCATATTGCCTATGTCATTGTGAGTTATTATCTGATTCATGAATATGGTTATAGATGATTATGATTATATTTAGGCCCTATTGATTACTTGCTTATAATGTGTGTTATAGAGAATTTGTTTCATTCAGTTCCTTATGGATAATTAATTTATCCATTTGCTAGTATCAAGATTTTTTTCCTATTAGTTATTTGGGACTCAATTACACCTGTTACTGACCTACTTTCTTATATTATGTAGGCATTGGCCACAGAAGTTTGGCATATCACGAGGACCCTGATAGATGTTGGGCTAACTTTCTGTGTTGTGGGCTTTTGGCGGTGTTTTATATTGTGTTCCCTCGTGTTCCATCTTTTGAGTGGTTAAGTTATTTTTGTGTCAATTTTCTATTTTAATGAGTTATGAATTACTATCTTGAAATTTATTAGCTCAATTTGTTTCATTCTATGGGCCACATTGGAGTGTTTACAACTGACCACCCTTAATCGAATTCGTGAGGTTCTATAATAACCAAATTTTAATCAATTTGTAGTCGATTAAACGGTCAAAATTTGGTTAATTTTTTATCATTTTACATAGCAAATCTACCAACAGAAAATACATAAAATAAAAAATATATATAATTGTTAAAAATAGCTTTTGACACAAAATGTATAATATTTTTAATATATAAAATAAAATAAATGAATATTATAATTACAATAAAAAAATCAACAATCATGAATTCTAAACATTAGAATGATTTTATGCAAAACATACTTCAAGTAAAAAAAATAGTGTATATATATAAAAAAAGTTGGTTAAATGTTTATGGCAAAATTTTGTGTCATAACCATTTATATTTCTAATCGGCTCGATTATATCAATTGAATTTTTTGCCGTTTTTAAAAATGGTAAATAATATTTTCACCATATTTGTCATATTTAATTTGGTACAATCGGTAAATTAATAAATTGTCTAATCACTTACCGTCATTTTATAAATATTAAATAAATTATTTTTATTCTTTTAATATATATTTAACATAAAATATCAAAATACTTTTGGGGCCGCATAGTTATACCTCTTCCCACCTTGCCTTACCAACAAGCAAAATTTCTGAGTTTTGTGGGTTTTACTTTGTTTACTTAATAAAATTCTAAAGTAAAAAGTATAAATAATTGATTAATAAAGCCGCTGGGGATGACTATCTACGTAGGAAATGGGCTGAGTGAGAGCTGTCTCAAAACAAGAATCAATTTCCCAGAATTATTGCGTAAGGAAAGTGTTCCAAACAAATAAATTAAGTAAATACAATGTTGGGAAGTACGTCCTCTTTTTCCTGTCTTCTATCCCATTCTTCTCCAACTCCACATCACAGCTCTCTAATTTGGAACTCAAACAAATTATTTTGTGTTCGCAAGTATTCATTCATTCATGCACCACACCCTATCTATATAACTATCCATGGAAACAAATACTTGGAGAGAAGTAATGGATGGAGGTTAAGTTTTTCTCGACTAAAGAAATTTTTTTTTTCAAAGTTTAAAGTATTTAGTATTTAGGACAAGGATAGTAGATGGATAGGCAAAGGCATCAAAGGTCAAGTTGCAACCAAAAAAGAAAGGGAAGAACACACATGAGCTCTTGTCGAATGCACGCCGTTTCATTCATGGTTCACATTGTTTGTGCCACTCCAAGTCCCATTCCCAATCTTAACTCTGCTGCCCGTCTCTACCATCTCATCGTTATTCTCGTCGATGCCCATGGTATGTATAAATAAACACAGTATTTCGTCCCACAGAGTTCAATATTTCCTCCCTTCGTAAACGCACACACATCTGTGCATGCAAACGAGAGTCGTCTTTGATTTTTCCATTTCCAGTTTTTGACTCTTCTAGTAGTTCTGCCTAGTCTTCTCTCTACAGGTTGGTCTTGGGTCTCTGATTTCCCAGCTATTGATTAGCAGCTAGTTGTTTAATAAATTCACATCAGATAGCCGCCAAAGCCATATGAACCATGCCTTCAACCTTGCAATTATCAGTATACGAGGAGACACACACCTTACACGGCCCCAAATCTATTAAGCTTTTTCTAGTCCATTTTCGAAGTTGTAACGCATTTGACACGAACTTTTCAATGGTCAATGTTCAAAAACACACCCCCTTCATACCCCAACTTTGAATTCCTCAATAATATTCCATTCAAACCTCCTTCCTTAACGTCCTCTCCTTTCATATATATCTTATGTATGCTGCCAAACGCCTACATCACCTTCACATTTTGAAACAACAATGACGACGACAAAGATGATTCCCAACGTCCAAAGCATTCCGACAGCCGCCGGGAAGAATCAGGCGGCCGAGGTGCCCCAGCTCCTCTTGGCC
>JAVDBV010004136.1:0-13810 GCA_032619315.1 Piper longum | reverse complement strand
TGTCTATATATATATATATATAGACACACACACACACACATATACCTGCAATACTATAGATAGTCTATATGTTTTACTATAATTCTTACTACTATATGCATGCTGCCATATTGTACCCCTTACAAGCCATATGTAAATCAACGGGAACAGAAACAATTCTAGAATCTCATGGCTGCATTATCAAAGGTTTTATTTAGAGTGGGTTTCTGTGAAAAAAATGGCTGAAACGGAAAAAAAAAATTATATAAATTTGAAATTGAATTAATATAGTCATATATTGACAAGTTTTCTTGGCCTCATTTTTTTTTTTTTTGGAGCCGCAGTCATGGATTATGCCTATACATATTCTTTATTTGTTTAGCCAAATAGAGAAGCAAAGAGCAGGTAGTTTAGACAGAAAAATCACGTATCCAAATCTAGAACAAACCAATTTGTATTTATTACTCAATTAGAGCCTTGGCATTTCATATTGAGTCAATTATGCATTGAAGAAGAGGTCTTTTTCCACAACCACTGCGTGGAATGACGTTTCTTATAAGAAAAATGAAAGGTGACATTGTACATGCAGTACTTGAGCAAAAATATCACCTCTTCTCCACTCTGCATATATTTCCCACTTTTATACAAATAAAGAACTGTCATTAACCTATTGTTTAAGGAGTCAAAGCATCAATTTGAGCCCTTGACAAGTCCATTATGAGAATTCGGGTAGTGCTTAGGTATGCGGACTCTTTGGTACGTCACTCTGACTACGGGTGAATAATTAGTAGGGTTAACTCTAATTAGAGAAACTTGCAAAGAGCGCCTAATGGTGGTGTCCAACTAACATCTAGTGCCAGATAATAATATGTTTGCTCCTTCAAAATTTATTTTTTTAAAAAAGCGTGCGAGTCTATGTGCAAGTATCCTAATCTGCATTATTGAGCTAGCCTTTTCAAAGTTATTTTGATCATGCCTGGCTAGACATGGCCAAATTTCTTGATCACACCAACTCTCATAATTTGATTCACACCCACTGCAATTTTTTTTTCTTTAACCCCCCTAAATCACCATGGGGACGGGCATATATGATTGCGTTAGGCATGGTGGATTGTGACATGAAAATTGCCTAATTTGTGGCTCACTTCTTGATTAAAATTAAGCACTCCCCAGTGAAGCATTTACAATATCACATTTTGATATACCAATGTCCTCCTGCCTTTAGGAAGCTTGTTGCAGTTCTCGTAGTTGTTAGCTATAGATTAGAGATCTGCTTCTCAAATCACCTTTGCGGCTTTGCAAGTTTTTAATTACGTGCCTAATTAGTTAGTTGTTTAATTGCTAAATCGTCAATCGTAATTAGTTAGTTGTTTACGTAATAAATGAAATGATCATTACACGGAATTTGAAGGGGAAAAAAGAAGCCGGTGTCTGGAATTTACATGTGGTCTTGAGTTGTTGATAAATGGATAGAAAGAGGGAAGAAGCATCCCATGTGGGGAAAGTGTAAGACGGATGTGATAAATGAAGACCTGTTTAATTTTGTTGTCTGCTTTTGGGCTTTGTCTGCTCATCTGATGGAGAAGTTTGTACTGAGATATTCGCGAAGGCTGATTGTTATGTGTGGTATTTGATTTTGTCCATTGTTTAGATAGGGTTCTTTTTTTTTCCACAATAGAGTTTGTAGGTGAAAATTAATGTCAAATTCATACAATTACTTGCCTCTCTCATCCCCCTAGCTAGTAATTACAATTGCAGAATCTGTCCTTCATCGATGCAAAAGTTGAACACCCTGTTCTGGATAATACACATATAAACTTCGTTTTTGTGACATAATTTTTAGTCTACCATACTTCATTCAAAAACATTAAATAGATGTCTAGAAGTTCAACACTTACAGCAGGCAGCAGCAAAGTTGGTGGCTGGTCAATACTTAAATATCTATAATATTACAATGTACCTCACAGTATTAAAACAACTTCTTGTTGTCTTGCTGCTATTCTTTCCATAAGTATATATCAACTTGTCTTCTGCACTGCATCTTCCAATATGGGTTACGTTTTTACGAGATGTGATTTAGGTGGAAGACTTTCACTTTGTTGGCAATATGCTAATATGGGTTCTAGTTATAGTAATTAATATATACCAGCCAAAACTTGATCTGATCTTTTTGTTGATGCCAACCAGAGCATAAGCATTGAACAAGATCTACCAAACACCAGCCAGGCAAAAAAAGGTCCTAAATTGCGGCTGCCACTCTTCAGAGTCTATCAGAAGTGCCAATTTTTTCCACGTCCAGTTCATACATTGCAGGCTAGTCTGGTCAACCCTTGCTGGCAAGTATCTCAATCCGCAGTTAGCGGGTGCTCTATTTTGTTTACTTCAACGCCCATCGTGTATCAAAACCTAAACAACAATTAGATGAAAAACAACACTAGGGCATTCATCTAGGGGTTGGCCAATCTTGTGCTTTATCGACAAGGCACAAACCATTACACTGATAATAAGCTCGGTTATAAGTCAAAGACATGCAGGCCTAATTCTAATCAAGAAAAATCAGACCGAACTTGCTTGATGACGACCTTACTTTCACCTAAATAACAAACGAAAAGCGAGTTATAATCTGCTGGAAGACATTTATGGGTGTATGACCCAATCAAATGTAAGCAAATTATTTCTCATTAAATATCATTAATGGTAATTTTAAATTTTAGTAATAAATAATTACTATTATTCATGAATATCTACAAGTCAATATTAAATATTAAGTATAAGACCTTACAGCCCATCAAAGAATAAAGTTATGTGTGTAAATATTTCTAATGATTCGACCCAAATTATAAATTAATAAGTTTAGTCATTTATTAAAAAATGATTAACCAATTTAAAGATTCATACTTTATTCACACTTATAAATATGATCTTAAAAATCTATAATTTATTTATTTATGGCATACCTTTAAAAAATTTGTCTTTAAAATTCTTATATTTGGCTCGTTATTAGCCCCAATTAATGACATTTTTGGCCCATGACTGACAGCAACATCCTTAGTCCATCTAAGATCTTATACAAAATCAAGAACATCATTTATAACGACTCGCCCAAAGTACAAATTAATAGGATAAATCATTTTTTTAAAGTGGCTAACAAACTTAAAGATATATAATCTACTTCAACTTACAAACAAGATTTTAGCCCAATAAATATTAGAATGAGACTAAATTAAGGGATCTCACAATTATAATCGCCTTTATCGGATCGAGGGTGTTAGAATTAGGGTTATTGTGGATTGCCATTATAGGGGGTGTTACTCCCCTATGTTTTTCATAAAACAATAATAATGGGCTTTCCATAAGGTGGGCTTTGGCCCATATGTGCGGTGTAATACATTGGGCCGGTGCTTCAACATTAGGGTTTTGAAATCCCCTTCTTGTTGTTCATATAAAATTAAAAAAAAGACAGACGCTCTCAACTCCATCATCCCTCTTCCAGCCCTCCGATCTCTACAGCCATGGCCAACTTCTTCCAAGCGCTTCTGCTTCGCTTCCCTCTTTGTTTGATAAAATCTGCATTTTTTTCAGTTTTGGGAGGTTGTGATGAAAGAACTACGTTTTACATGTGATCGACTCATATATGACTACCAATGTTCTTCGCTACGTTCTTTCTGAATTCGATTTTAAACTGATAAAAAAGTCTTTTCTGTATTGGGTTTCATATTTTTTTCTTTTTCTGGAATTGTCATGTGATGAGAGTGAGATACAATCTCAGGACACCTTCCTACACGGTTTGCTACAAACTGTGGATGAGAATAAGATCTCTCTATCTGATGATGATTCATGTAAATAAGATTAATCATTTTTGTAGTTGATTGTCGCATTGCAATTAAGAAGTATCGCATAATTATATGATCAACCCTTCGGGTGGGAAATGGGGCGTTAATTTTCGTAGTAAATACGTTCAACGGCTTAATATTTTTTGAACCTCGAGACGTCTTATCACGGTATAGTGGAACAATCAAACTAGTGCTCCCTGCAGAAGGTGACACCTGATACGAAGAGTGCAGCAAAAACTGTAGTTCTGCCATTGCGTTTTGCATGAAACGAGTTTATTGCTGTCGGTTGATAAATTTGTGGGCGCAATGGTTTGAGTAATCGGGAAGTGCTGATTGTTCACTATGTTGATTGGTCTGCAGCAAACTGCTTCCTGGAGCAAATATTATGGAACTTTTTATTTTTTTTCAAATTAAACTGATAAATACTTGGTATCCTAGTTCGTACACACTGTACGTATTTGTAGAGAAGAGCTGTTTATTTGCTTGCATAATCTGAGCTGTGTTGTCATTGAGATCGACACTTTCCATGGTAAGTAATATTAGGCTTGATGAAAGAGCTTGTATCGATATCTGTCTGAGTACTTGCACCCGTCTAATTGAACTGATTGATCATGAAACTATTGGAAACCACTTGGATAATCCTAATGGTTATAAACTGTACGTGATTACAATCAAGAGTAATGCATTTTGCCTTTTTTACATGAATTAAATGTTTGTAGTGCTCTGTCATTGGGTTGACATCTTTATTCTTTGCTTGAGAAACGATGGGAAGCTGAAAAAAGAAGCTTTTACTCTTATTGGCATAGGTTCTGGCCCGCTTACAATGTCTTTTTTTATCATCAAAAGTAGCCTGTTGCCCATTGGGATGATACTTACTGCCAACCCTGCTGGACACAGTTGGTTGGTCATCTTTGGTACGAGAAATCGAGAAATTGTATAAGCCACAGAAAAAAATTGTTTTTGTCTCTTGTACAATGTTATTATTTATTCCAGAAACCATTGTCACGCCACGAGAAACAATGTTTACGCTAGTAATATACCAAAGTTACAAAAGCCAAGCGACTGTGTTCCCATGAAAAGCAGAGTAAGTTATGAATGCTAACTACATGTGAAAAGTCCCTCCCTGATAAGATATTATTTTATCTGCGATCTCCATGGAGTACTCAAAAGCAAGAGTGCTGGTTATCGTTGATAAGAGCAAAATTGTAAATCAAGAATTTAATCCATCATGATTATATTATTTATTACGACTTATGGCCTCATATGGTAAGTGCCAAGTTATTTAACTTCCTAGCGCTATTTATATCTTAGATCAGTGTGATTGAAGGTTGATTGATCTCCAATTAACTCTTGGCAAGAATCCAAATTGCCTCTAGTTGTGGACAGTACAGTGGGAAAAGCCTTTGTAGGTGATTTGGCTTCCTCAGCAAAAGGATTCCCTGTTTTGGAGTGTGCCAATTAACTTAATTTTCATAAAAATATACAATGGAGTCAACCCTGTCAGCAATTGCAACCTTCCATTGTTAATATCAATTATACTGAGCAGTGAGCTTGAATGTCATAAAGCTGTTTGGCCTAAGAAGACGACCATCTAAACTTTAGAGGGAACCGTCATTTGCTGCGATGCACAGGAGGCAGCAGCCCACAGAGCTGGAAAATTGAATTCTCCATGGTTTCGCACAGAATATGAACAACCGAACACTACGCATGAAACTACATATTAAACTGCCTTTGCCTCCAAGTTCCAACTCTTCTCTTAAGATCATAATAATAGATATTAATAGATAAATCTTTCTCGTTCGGGTCGTAGTAATAGATAAGTTGAAGAAGTGAGTGAGGTCAACTCCAAACCCGCGTCTTTCTTCATCACACATGTGTGCCAAAATTTATGAACACCATTTGACAGCCATTATTTTACCTGCACAATCTCCACTAGCAATGAGCAGAACTCCCCGTCCAGCGCCATTCCCGCCGGAAAAGAAGATCAAACCAGGCCTGCTCACCATTCAAAGCCGGGGACTTCACGTTCAAGCAATTATATTGAGATCAGAGAATTGTTTTTTTCACCCAAGTACAACAGTTTCTGCACAATCTTGTGATCGAGTCTTGCGCCAGCTCTAGTCGCTAAAAATTGCCGGACCTCGGCATTACATGTTTGAGCAGCCAGATAATGTCACATGTCATGATAAGCAACTGGAAGACGACTTTGGTTTACTATGATTGGAGGTGCAATGAATGATCAATGACGCCATGGCAGACAACCATATTGCATGAACTAATTAGAGAGAACTCCATGTGGAAGAAAATGTCTTGTCATGAAGCAATTGTCCCTCCTAATTAATTTTAACCAAAAACTGTTTGAATTAGATTTGAAGATTGTTTATGATTAAACATAAATATTACTGAATCTAATCTGGTTGAAACTTGAAAGGTCTTATATATGCTGATTAATAAACTTGGTTTAACGAGGTAATGAAGATCCAATAGGAATTGTTCCAAGTCCTTTAATTAAACACTTCAACTCCGAAGTCGCTCAATATATATATATTTGCATTGCTTTGCTTCTTTTGGCCATCCCACACTTAGCTGGGATTCTTAAGGCAAGGAGAAACAGAGGCAGTGGCAATAGAAACAGAGATATGGCTTCCAACCTCTCTCTACTCAACATTGCTGCAATTCTGTCTATGCTCATTATTGCATTGCTCTTCTTGCCAAGCATGGGAGCAGCTCAAGGCTTGGAAGATGACGAATTAGAGGAGTATGTGCTAGACAAGCCTTTGCATTTATACATGGGTGATCTTAGACCTAGGAAAGAAGTTGTGATCAAGACGATTAGGAAGGGTGCAAGGTGCACTCCAGGTCCTACCAACATCTGCCCTGGTGTGTCTGTCAGCAATGGCTCCGGATACCTACAATGCTGCAGGAAACATTGTCGGAACGTTCTAGGTGACCGGAATAACTGCAGAGCTTGCGGCCGGAGGTGCGCCTTTGGGAAGCTTTGCTGCAATGGCCTGTGCACCAATGTTGCCTACAATGTGAAGCACTGTGGTAAGTGTAACAAAAAGTGCTCGGATGGAGTCAAGTGCGAATATGGGACTTGTGGTTATGCATGATTGATCAATATATGTACCGAATTGTTTGTTCTTATAGAATACAAATATAGAAGCTAGAGAGTGAACATTATATATATATATATATATATATATACGAACTGGAAAAGGTCACAGATTTCATGTCCTCGTTGAGAGTTCTATTATGGTTCATGCAAATATTGGAGCCATAATCATCATGACCAAATTATTTTGAGTGTACAGTCGAGTTTTTTCAGAGATCGATATTATTGAGCAAGATGCATTGTTTGCCAGTTTGGGATGGTGATCTTAGTTTGGCAAAGCTGTTGATGCTTGTTTTTTGTATTGGTACATGAGAATTTTACAGGTTGTCACCTGTTTGATCGTGTAGCTTAGTAGAAGTTCGTACCCGAGAGAGGTTAATAGTTGGCATGGGACTAGCTTTGTCACAACTCACACTACCGAGAAAGGTGTATACTATTACCAGAACCGTACTGTGATCAACACCAGAACAAGGGTCGAGCAAATCTTAGGTTCTGAAGCAATTTGCCAAAAGTTGGGATTATTGTAGTAACGCCCGTAGCATTGATGAGTAGCAAGAATAGCACGTCTTGAGATTTGAGTGATTGAGCAACCCAATGCATTGAAACAAAACAAGGCGAACATGCATAAATATGGTCGACTATTTGTAATAAAATATTAATTTAACTAAGTGCCGCTCCTTTCATAGGCTTGTAGGCATGTGGAACAATTTCAATCGAGCATTCATATATTCAACAAAATAGCAGAAGGCAAGAAAATGGAATTATCCGCAGTTAGGAAAAATAAAACCGTGTGGGCAAATTAATTTAAAAGACGTGTACAAAAATAAATAATAATTAACTTTTGACAATCTTTAACGAGTCCATGACACCAACGTACTTTCTTCCCTTCCCCTATTCGGAGTTGAGATACATATATCAATAAATTAAAGATAAATGTGATTAATATTAAATATACATGTATATAAAAATGAATAAATAAATAAGAGGCCTATTATATTACAAGATCGTCGAATGGACACTGGTGACACACGTAGAGCCATTTCTTCAGCTGATTATAATTCATATGAGTAAACCACAACCTTTTCAAAGTAAAATTAAAAAGAGTTGAAAAATGGATCCTCAACCACCACACCTTGGAAAAAAAAGGATATTCCTTGTCTGCTATAGCTTAGTATATATCCTGATCAATATATATATCTTTGAACAATATCGGCCTATTCTAAAACTGATCGCATAGTTCATTTTTTCAACATCTCTAACTCACATAGTTGAAATATCCGATATGAAAATCCGATGAAACATGCAATTCATGCATCTCTTGTCGTCTTTCCAGTAATATGTACATTCGTTTTCTTTCATTCATTATGCACTTGTTAGTGGCCCGACAGCGATAATACCTCATTTATCTCATGCATAGCAGATCTTTATCCACAATTATATGTACTTTCTGTACATGCAGACCTTTTCCCCATGATAGCATAGCATAGGCTACATTTCAAATATAATGTGTGGGCTTAATTTAATCAATTCTATTTTTTGCAATGTAGAATATATATGCACAGAGAGATTTTCTAAGTACTCAAAATACAACGCTTACCACTAATATGTTTTCATGAAAAAGATGACTTCTATGGCTGGTGGGCCCGGAAAGACTTTTGCTAACTAGTCGTTTTTCATAGGGAGAATATCATAAATAGTCGTATTTCAAAGTTTTCTTTCAAAAATATCCAATTCTACAAAATTATATTAAAAATAGTCATTTTAAAAATCTTCGTATCAATGATGACCAAATTTTATCACTTTTAAAAAAATAACAAAAATACGTATAAAAGTTATTTTTACTAATACCAAAATATATAATTGACAAAAATTATAATTTTTTACAAATTATATATATATATAAAATAAATAATTAACTGATAAATATTAATTAGACTATAAAAAATATTATTGATGAGCTAAAAAACAAAAAAAATATTTTTTATTAAATTTTGGACAATTAAAAGGAATATTAAATTTTAGGCCATCAAAAATAAAAAATATTAATTTTTAGATGTTCAAAATTTTAATTTGAAATTGTCACATTTTATTAAAATTAAAATATTTATTTTATCTAATATATTTTTATTATGATTTTTTTAAAAAAATTAAATAACATTACTTATATAACACCCAAAAAAATGTTTGAGAAAAATTCAAATAAGATTAAAGGTATTATTTTAATAAAAAAATATTATCATTAAAATATTCTTAAAAAAATCTGGTTATATTTGATATAAATTTAATTTTTTGGTTATTTGTGATAAAAAAATTAAAACTTAGTTATTTATGATATTTTTCATATTTTCATATTCTAATTTTAGAACTGTACTTCTAGAACCTGTTAACCCATCGGTAAGTTGGCCGACATATGTTAACTACTGTACAATCTTTTCCGTCGACGTGCATTCCCCACATAATCTTCGATCCACTCATTCTTCTTCCTCCCTAATATATATATATATATGAGTGTGTGTGTGTGTGTCTATATTAGATGCCACACATTTAATCAAATTCATTCCTTCTTGTTGAGCAATTAATCAAAAAATGGAGAACATTGAAACTCATGATGCTCTCCCAATGTGTGATAACAAAGCTGTACTGGAGATCACGGAAATCCTCTTCTCACAGCTCAATTCCCTTATTCCACATAACTGGAGCTCAAAGGTACGCATATCTTTACGATCATTAATTTTACGCCATCTTCCTCTAAAATGTTGTACTGTGAGCTAGAACAAGCTTATGAGTTTTTTTGTTTGAGCTAGCTGGAGGTGGCAATGCTTCCTGATCAGCTGGCGGTGGCGGCCAATTACATCAAAGCTATGAGGCAAAAGATAGATAACATGAAAGAGAAAATTAGACAACAGCAAGTAATGAGAGTGAGTCAAATAGAAGAATGCAAGAAGAGTGAAAAAAAGATAAGCTTGCGAGCATCTCGGATCAACATTCATAGCATGGGTTCCACACTAATGGTGGTTGCTGTTACTGGTTTGGAAGGCCAGAAATTGTTCTACCAGTTGGTCAATGCTGTTGAGGAGGAAGGAGCACACGTTGTCAATGCAAACTTGGTGACTACAAATGACAAACTTATTCACACCATTCATTCACAGGTTCAGATACTTATTTTCTTTGATCTTTTCAGGCCAGATATATATATCTTCTTGGGTAAGTTTAAGATATGGAAAACGTTTTGACATAATCTCTGTTTTTTTATTTTCAATGCAGGCTCCAGATCAAATAGGAGGTAAATATGATCCTTCGATATTAACTGAGAGGCTGAAGAGGCTTGTTGACAGCTTATAAACAATCAGTGACCGGTACAAGACATGATTTGTTCAGGATGCTGCTACAAGTCTGGCTAATGTATTTGTTTGATATGTGTGTTAGTTTATGGTCGTATATTGATCGTTTGAAGTGAGCATGTCTAGAGTGAAATTCATGAGGTATTCCTAACAAGAAGAAAAAATAATTTGAAAAAACTGGTGTCGTGTGATCTGAATGGATGGGTAAGTTTACTTTTATGATGTAATATGCTTAGATTTATTGTTAAAACATTTCCAGCTCTTTTGCACTTGGGTAAATCACGAGTTGGAAGAGTTGCAATGCTGTCTACTTGCGGGGTCCTGATTCTTGCAGGGCAAACATAATCTACATGCAAAAAATTCCATTTTTCATTCTAGCCAGCTTACAATTTGATGTTTATACGGTTGAAAGGCATTGTTCAGATTAGAATTATCGCTAATTTTTAACCAAAGTTTAAAAATTTAGGACATAAATTCGACTTAGCAAGCACGTAATGGAGTTATCCCG
The DNA here is from genome assembly GCA_032619315.1 of Piper longum. Lineage (NCBI taxonomy): Eukaryota > Viridiplantae > Streptophyta > Magnoliopsida > Piperales > Piperaceae > Piper > Piper longum. Next base: position 3,034 of record JAVDBV010004136.1, on the reverse strand, counting down.
AAATCAACTCATTGTAATTTATTTAGTTTGATGAGTAATTTAATGAACTGATACTAATTTTTATAAATTTTGCTTGTCTAATGTTATTAATAAAAGGAGAGTTCAAGTAGGAGAGTTAACTAATCAAAATACAACAAAAATAATAAATAATAAATTAAATTATTATAGTTTATATCCTTATTTAATTAAGATTTATCTCTAATGTCAATCAAGATCTATATTTAAGATGTAAAATTATTATAATTTATCTATTTACTCAACGAGAGTTTATCTATATGATTAAAATTTATTTGTAGTATTGTGCATGGCATGACATCTTGCCTAATATATAATTAATTATATGTATGATCAACTAATGACACTCCTCAATATTTAGTATTATAGTGACAAAAATATAATTTATTTATGTATGAAATATATTTGTTTAGATAATTAATTAGTTCAAAATAAGATCATTATTATATGTAAAGTTGTAAACAATTAAAAATTTGGCTGGTTATCCGTTGGAACTTTATTTGAACGATCTAAAGTGGAATGTAATAGGGTTATTAGATTTTGGACTAAGGTGGCTTGATTAGACTTCATGAAATAAAATTGTTTAAACTAATTAATGTATTGTTTAAGGGCCTATCTGGCTGGCATAAAAATAGTATAAATGAAAAAAAATATTTATAGGAAATGGAAATACAATGAAATAAAATAATATAAAAATTAATTTTTTAATATATTTGAATAGTAGGGAAATTAGACAAAAATGAAATATATCTTTTCCACATGTATTTTTCAAAATTTTCTCTAATTTCTTTTATATTTCACAAGAAAAAATTATTATGTGAAATTTTAAGTATATTTGCTTTGTCAGAAAATAAAATTTCCTAACTAAATTTCTGCAAGCCAAACATAAAGAATTTTTTTATCTCCAGGTTCTCAACCAACCATATCGCCGCCCTAAACAATAAATATTTTATAAAATAAAATTCGTCAATTTGTGTTGCAATATGATAACATATGACAGCAGGTTGTTCAACTTGACTCCACGCTCAGTTCCATCCTCACCAAGCTTATATTTGTTGACGTGGAGCCCAATTATAACTTTAAAATAATACTTTCCTTAAATTAAAGAATGATTAGATTTGAAATCTGCAGTAATCAAATGATGGGTTCTCAATTAATAGCGGGCGGGTTGGGTTATATATTCTACTTCAGCACCCTAAAAGTAATATAATTATTAATTTTTCTTGTGCCTGATATATTTGTGTTTTTCCGTCATTAATCTTAATGGTTCATTATAGGCAGTTCTTACTAATGCTGACCGGTAGCGTTGTATAACTTACAAGATTAAATGAAATTTTCTTATGAAGTTTATCCTCATTTTTTTGTGGGCAGTTTTTATAATTGAATAAATGTAGCAGTGATCTATGAGTTAAAAGAAATAAGAAAGTTTTTAATTGACATGCCATGTTTTACTTTAATCACTTAGTCACTTAAGCAGTTCAACTCTTAATATTTTTAGGTTACAACTCATATTTATTTTATATGTGGGACCTTGCAAAAGGTGATTAAGCACGTTACAACTTAAAGTGGTAAAATGTGTTACGCATTGCCTCTTAGGTCTTTTTCTCTCTTTGGAATTTTCTTTTCACATAGATCTTTTGATTTTTTAGGCTAATGTTTTGACACAACTGGGATGAATGAGCCCATCAATTAATAGCTCTTATACCTAAAAAAGTTTTGAATTATTTAAGTGGCTCAAATCTTAACAAGGTCACAACTCCTTCTATTCATTTTGTGAATCTACATTCTCGATATTTAGGTTTCATAAAATTTTTTTCAACGCGTTTCATAATTTTTTTTTCACCGGGTTTCATAATATCTTGGTCTAGATATCACTAGTCAGTCGATTTCATGAATGCTCTGAGTGTCTTTAGTAGGTTTCAAAACACGACTTAATGCATGTAAGATTCACGGGTATAATTTCACCAACTTACGTCAACGAATCACCTTTTTTTTCCAAGGCATTTATCATCAGTCACCTTTACAATAATCAAATTAGTCATTAAAAAAAAAAGCGTTCACCTAATTATATTGACCAGTTGCTTCAATCTTCAAATCAATAGTCATAAAGAAAAAAAACAGTCATAATAAGAAAACAAAGAAACTAAGAGAACCAATTGAACCACAAAGAAGTCCTCTTCTGCAACAATTGTAAAAAAAGCATGAAAAACAACTCACACATAAGAAAAGATGGAATTGTTTTAAAAAAGAAAAAGAAAAAAAAAAAGAAAAGCCAATAATGTGGAGGGATGATATCGTCTTCTTCACGGAAAGTATCTGTTTCCAACTTGGCGTACGGATAGCCTACATGTGAAAGAATTTAAGCGGTTCCTCCAAAAGTTAGCAAAAATGGTATTTGTCAATTAAGCAAGGTTGGTGGCAGAGTGGTCGCTTTAATAAGGCAAAGGTGTTTAAAGACACCAAGTGATATTTTTCTTTGCCTTTGTCAAATTGGAAAGCGATGGATTCCTGTCCTACTACATATGGAGGTGAGAAATTAAAATCGGAAACTAGTTCTCTTTTTTCTTGACCGCATCAAAGTTGATTTGATCATCTTCAAAACATGTGGAATCTGCTAATCATGGTTCACGGATTCATAGTCCAATTGATCTGGCTAGATGATTATAGTCCCTTTTTCTTCATTAATCCACGTCACGCTTCACATATTCATATTATGTCAAATATTTACGTTTGCATGCTGACAATTTATACTCTCGACACAATATTGTTAGGACGACATTAAGAGCAATTTGTACGGTTTTTATAAATGGGGCCTAATTAGGGGTGGACATCGGACGTACAGACGGACGTCAGACAAGTTATTATCCGTGTCCATTCAAAATTTGGTCGGACAAAATTTATCCGATCAAATTAATATCCGACTTATCCGGTGGGCCCAAACAATATTTGCGAACAATCCAAAATTATCCTTACCCTAACCCTAACCGTCACTGCCGCCACCCTCCCTTGCCCTCCCCCA
>JAVDBV010004134.1:0-11508 GCA_032619315.1 Piper longum | reverse complement strand
ATATATATATATATATATGCAATTAAAAAGGGGCGAGGGAGGTTGGCTTGATACCTAGGTTAGATGACGATGATGACGAGCGGGTGATTCACGTGGAGTTTGGTTTGGAAGTGAACGTGAATTTGGCCAATTTTGGTCACGCCTCAAGTGGTAGTTTACTGTACCTACCATGACTTGTGATCAGCTTGTGACCTGCCAATATTAACTATTTATAATTTCTGTCATATCACTTCATTTATTTATTTGTAGGATATGCAAATTTGCTAATTTCTATCATTTCAACTTCTTTTGAAATAAATTGGATGATGGTATGAACTCGTTCATTATTTTTTATTGATGAAGATGGTTTGAAATAGGAAATGTACCTCTTAATTTATCATTGGTATAAGAATTTTGCAGCAGAAAACAATTCTACAAATGAGCTTGTAAAAGTGTGAGTGGGTTTCTCAGATTATTAATAAGTTAGAAATATCAGGCAATATTATAATTATAATTTTAATATTTTTTAAATTTTATTATTCTAAGTCAAGTTAGCTCTAATTTATAGTTTTTTGAGTTAAATTTTGTAGATGATTTTAATTTCATAAATTTTATGATTAACTCTTTGGGTTAAGAAATATGAAAGTATTGTTTTTTAGTTTAATTAAATTAATGTATATCATATACTCATCATTTTCAAGAGCAATATACATTAACTTTATATAAAATTCTAATTATTAAATTAAAAAATAATAAAAATAATTTCTACTATGTTCAACTCGGAACTCCGAAGTCGATTCCACACATCGAAGTTATAGAATATTCACGAAAGTGCTTGGTGGGCATAGAGTCCTAGCTGTTTTGAGCCTGCTGATGAACAGGATTGACAAATGCATTCATTTAGAATCTCTTTATAATTAAAATTTTATAGTAACGAAAACACACATGTATATACGTGTCTATATATATATATATATATATAGGGGGTTGAGTTACCTTTGTGGTAGAATTTTTTTTTACCTTAGGGCTTTAATTTAGACGGTCCATTTATAAGAATGGCTTAAATTAATTATTTTTTTGAAAAAAACTAAACTTTTTTTTAACATTTGTAGTTATTTGTTCACTTGGACGGCTCATATCTATTATTTAAAAAAAAATTGCTGAACAGCCGTGTCGACTGTAGGCTATCAGTCACGATTAGATTTGGCCGCTATCAGCCACATCTGATCGCAGACTGCATTATTTGACCGCCTTTTTTTGCTACGCAGCTGGATATAATTGTCGCTGGTTAGGTCTAGCCATCACAAGCATATCTGGTCAGAGGATAGCCAAGTCTAGCTTATGGCAGTCGAACTTGGTTGGTGGCGACCAGATTCGATTGCATACTATTTTACCATAAATGCCCCTCTTCTTCACTCTCCTATAACTCTACTATCATGTCGTAACCGTAGCAGGACAACATGGTCGAGGAGGAGCTGTAGGTTGGATTTGGCTTTCCCTTGAGTATATTTGGTCGTGGGGTGACCGAACCTGGTACTTGGCTTGCGGCAGCCAAATTTAACTTAATAGCAATAAAAAAGTAACAGTTATTTCTGTGGTTGCTGCCTTACCCTAGACACCCCTTTCCCTGCTCCCCATTAATCTCACTGTCCCATCACAACCGTTTGGAGACAATGGACTTCGGGAGTAGGAAGGAGGGATGTTTGAGGTGGGGCGGGGACAACTATGGCTGAGGAAAAGAGAGCAGGGTAGAGGGGGGAGTCACATGTGATAGGGTTAAGGTAGAGGAGAGAAGGGTGGCGGCCAAAATGGGATGGCATGGTGGAGGAAGAGTGTGGCAAGGTGGAAGCTGCCGGCGTGGAGAGGTTTGTAAATGAGCCACACCCGGTGGCATTAAGATCACCATACATATTGAAAGTTGGAACTTCACATTAATCACTATGACAAAGTACAATAAAAATTTATTGGACTGATCTCATTAAATATTAACTTGCAGAATGACAATCCACATGTCATTCAACATATATTATAAATCAAAACCAGTTCTGAAACTTTGACAAAGCAGCTCATTGAAAACGATCCAATTCATTATTTTTCTCAAATGTTACAATCATCAACTTTGACAAACATGCATACCATGATGCCGTTCCAATTTCATGCAGGAAAACAAGCACTGTTGGACCACCGAGAGCCTCAAGAACAGCAGGACAAAGAAAAAAGATTAAGTTAACAAGCCGAAAGCAACATGTCACTGTGTGGAACTCACAAGAAATGACAGAAATTGCAGACAATGGGGGATTCAGTTGGTAGGCACGAGGATTAAATATGAAGAACAATTACATGTCTAGCGTACCTTTTGGGGGGAGAGAAGCACAGTGAAGAGAAAGATGTGGAGTAGGGTTGTCACATTCAGAGCTTTGGAATGTGAAGCCAATGAATTTTCCAAGGACTTTTGGCATTCATTACTCGGATATTCCAGCATACGCACAAAGGGAGGAGTACCAACAGAGCGTTAATGGATTCACAAGGATTGGAGGCTGCTGTGGATTGTTTGCAGCATTCAATACTACTCATAGAATGCTGCAAGGATGACCAGTTATATAAATAGATGTGCTTAATATTGATAAATATGGGATACATATATATTTGCCCCCAACTTGTCTTTTTGACGGTTGCAACTAACATTCAATCTCTCTAACGTAGGCTCTAAAATTAAATATTATTATTTCACATCACATGGATTGCTAAACGAATGAATGAGCCTGAGTTAACCTTCTTCTTGAACTTGACTTTAATATCTCAAAGTTTATTTGAATTCGATTTGAGATTGAACAAGTTTTGAACATTTATTATTGAAATTAATTCGAACATTTTTTATGTTGTTCAAGCTCGATTTGAATTCAAATATATTTAAACTGTTTAATTTCGATGAACTCGAAACCAACTCGATTATAAGATTGAAAGTAACTTATAGGTTAATTCGTTCAATTCACGACCTTTTATGATTTTTTTTTCCCATTTTTTTAGGATGTAGGAAATTATTAATAATAGAAGACATAGGGGTTGTGAAAGGGGGCCCAAGGCTAAATACCAATTATGATTTTAATTTTTTTGTACATGTATTCAATAAAAAAATATTAAATAATTTCCTCCACCCAATTGAGCTATAATTTTTTCTAGAAACAACAAACCCAGAAGCCAGCGGAAACACACACAGAAAACAAGAAGACATGCAGATCATTAAGAAGACAAGTTGGTGATTACTGGCATTGCACATTTGAAAATAATATTCATCATCAGAATATCAAATACATAGAGAACACAAAAACTAAATTGATTGAAGCATATATACGAACGAGAAAGAGTCAGCAATATTTAAGTCGATAAATTTTAAACCCTAAACCTTAAATCTTAAAATTTAATTATTTTTTAAAATATAATTTAGCCCGTGAACTTTTTGTTGTTGAACTCATGATCTACATATGGACTATTATTTTACAAGTGAAATATTATTATCACTCTCAAAGGGAAGATAAGTAGCTGTAAGATCCTTTATTTTTATTTGCTTTAAGACCCGATCAAACTCTCAAAGGGAAGCAAATGTCATGGTTTGTTGTAGTATATAATAATCAAAGAGAATAATTAGTATTAGGCGCAACTCGTATTTTTATGCAAGTTGATTGTAATGGATTACAATGATAATTAGATGATAAGGGTATTTTTATCTATATTAAAAAATTAGAGTCATATAATTTATTTTTATAATTAAAACAATTATCAAAGCCACATAACTATTTATGTCCTCCTTCCAATTCAAATGTCAAAGCTACGTTGGTGAATTGGCACATGATATATCTATGTTCATGGTACATGATTGACTTTTTTTTTTGTTATCCTCTAATAATAATGCCCATCTATTTTGGACCCTTGTGGTCAAATGTATTTTCAATAAGACAAAATATTATCTGTCATAGCAGACTACACCAATAATGCAAAAATTGTCACTCAGTATTTATTTATTTATTTATTTTCAAAACTTGTCGGTTAGTATCTGCTTTCAACACCTGCAATAGTTTCATGATGCAACCCCTGCATGAATCGAGCCTAACTCGAAGATAAAGATGTCTCTATATGATAAGACTAAGAGAAACTAAGTTTGTATGAACCTAACTTGGTTTTTTAATAAAGCCTATGAAGGATAACTTGTATAATTTGTTTGTATTTATGTGTCGGTTGAAATGACTTGAAAGTTGCAAGCTCCTAATTTTCAAACGTATGGGAGCCATCGAATAAAATAAGGATAAATTATGCAATCCTCCCTGGCAATAGGTTTTTTTTTTAATTTTTTATTGTTCATACTCACTTTTTTTATTTGTCAAAAAATTTACTAATACTGAATTATATCAACTTTGAGAAACTGCCATCAAAGGTTAGATTTCAATCTCTCAATAAATCATGCTAAATTCTCCTTTTCAGAGAGCACGTTATTCGTCTAAATTATAAAATTTATCGTTTGTTATCTTACATTTACTCTTTCAAAATCGAAAGCATAGATTAGGGTTTCGTCTCCTTTCGACTTCATAACTCCGGCTAATTTTTTGAATTAAACAAATGAAGCCTTTATGTGGTGTTTGTTTGTGTTATATAGACATATTTTATTAACAAAATAATTAATAATAATGTTATCGACAAGATAAGATAAGGGTTAATTAAGCACGTAATATTTTAAAGGAAACCATGACCTAATTATTTGTTTAATTAAAACACTGGGCAAAAGGCTTGAGCTTGGGTGCCTCTAATTAGCTCTCCCCCCCCTTCTCCCGTTGTCGTGCTCCATCACTCCCTCCTCTCTCCACCACCGTCGTCGGTCTAGGCAGTCGCCCGCCCTGGATGCTCGCCTTCGCCCTTCTTCGCCTCCCTTAGTAAATGGGCCTACATCTTAGCGGCCCATCCAACCGAGATGGGCCGAGCAAAAAGCCCACGTAGAACAGCCGGCGGATATTTCGCTCCCGAGGCCCACAATCCCGCAAAACAAGGCGCCCCGCCAATCGGAAATCTCCGTTTTTGACCGTCCGATTCCATCCGACGGTCCCAAACGCACCCGACCATTTGTGCAGACGACATAGAAATGATTGGAGGAGCTCCGCCTTTGACCGTTGACCTGTCGGAGCAGCTGTCCCCCAAGAAAACGGAGCTCCGACGGCGGCCGCGGCGACTCCCGAAGAAAATAAAAAGATTCGATCTTTATCGATTTTATGATCTCGATCCGCCCGTTCCTCGCCGCGGATTGTTGATCTGCGCCGCTCGGTGGTGATTTTGGGTGTCTTCTTTCGCATTTTTGGTGCGGTGTTTGGCCGGAAAAGGTCGTTTCTTGAGGGCCTGTGGGTGGTGGGGAAGGAGCCATGCATATGATGCGGCGGATCAAGAGCATCGCTTCCGGGAGGTCGTCTGTTTCAGACCCGGTGAGTTTTTTTTTTTTTTGGTGGGAATTTCAGGTGTGGGAAATGCAAAGATTGTTGCTTTTTTGGGGGATCTGATTGGATGCTTAGAGTCGAGGCTTTTTTTTTCGATCAGTATGATTTGATAATCAGGTGTTTTTTTTTTGTGATTAATAGTTTTTTTTATGGGGAAGAAAGGTGGTATTTGTGAGGTTGGTGTGAGCTGTGTCATTGTGGAAAATACCAAGATTGATTGATATTTTCTTTTTTCAACCAGTGATGTTTTTTTTTCTCATAATGGGATCTGATTATGGAGTATGGTTACGAGTTACCTGATTATGATGTGGGAAATGCAAAGATTGATGCTTTCTGGTCATCCGATTGGACGCTTGGAGTCATGACTTTTTATTCAGTGTGATTTGATAATGGTGAAAGTTTTGTGATTTGATTACAGCTACGAGCTGTTGTGATTGTGGTGTGGGGAATGCCAAGATTGCTGTTTCTTGGAAATCGGATTGCATGCTTTGAGTGATACTTTTTTTTTCTCTCATAATGCGATCTGATTATGGAGTATAGTATGGGTTGCCTGATTATGGTGTGGGAAATGCAAAGATTGATGTGCCTGGAGTCATGACTTTTTATTCAGTGTGATTTGATTATGCAGTACGTTTCGTTATTAAGAGTTTTTAATTGAAAAGAAAGGGTATTTATGACGTGGGTGTCAGCTGTGTCATGGTGATTATGGTGTGGGGAATGCCAAGAATGATGCTTTTGGACATCTGATTGGATGCTTAGAGCAATATTTTTTTCTTAATGTGATCTGATTGTGGAGTATAATAATTATGGGTTGCCTGTTTTGTGATGAAGAAATTTTAAGTGGAAAGGGAGGGCATTTATGAAGTGGGTGTTAGCTGCGTCAATGTGGTTATGATGTTGGAAAAGCAAAGATTGATACTTTTTGAACTTCTGATTGAAGACTTAGAGTGAGACTTTTTATCAGTGACTACCTGTTTTGTGATTAAGAATCTTTAAGTGAAAGGAAAAGGAATTTATGAAGTGAGTGTTGGTTGTGTCATTGTGATTATGGTGTGAGAAATGCAAAGATTGATGCTTTCTAGACATCTGATTGGATGCAAAGGTTAAGTTTGTTTTTTCAATGTGATCTTATTGTGAAGTATGGTTTTATGTTACATGTTTTGTGATTAAGAATTTTTAATTGGGAAGGAGGGGTATTTACGAAGGGGGTGCTAGTTGCGTCAACGTGATTATGGTGTGAGAAATGCAAAGGTTGATTCTTTTTGAACATCTTATTTAGTGCTTAAAGTACAACTTTTTATCATTGTGATCTGATTATGGTGTATGTTTATGGGCTTCCTGTTTCGTAATTTAGAATCATTAATTAGAATGAAAGGGTATTTATGAAGTGTGTTAGCTTTGTTAATGTGATTGTGGTGTTCTTTGACTGTAAGTGAGTGTCTACTTAATGCGCGAAAGCTAGGTTTTGTTTTATTTGGGCTTCTGGTTAAAGACGGGTTAAAATGATCTGATTTTGCAGTACAAGTGCGGTCCACTTGTTTTGTAATGAAGAATCTTTAATTGGAAACGAAAGGTATTTATGAATTGGGTGTTAGCATTGATTATGGTGTTCTTTGATTGAAAATGTGTGTCTATTTAATTTGCATATGCCAGGTTTTGTATCATTCAGACATCTGGCTAAAGACATGGGATGCGTTTTTTTTTCTTTTTTAATTCTTTTTCTTTTTTGTGTGAAAAAAGTGATCTGATTTTGGAATATGGGCTACTTGTTTGGTAAGTAAAAGTATTTAATTATAAAGGAAGGGTATATGTGAGGTTGGCTTTAGCTTTATTGATGTGATAATGGTGTTTTTTGATTGGAAGAAAGGATCTACTAAATGTGCAAAGAGTGGTAATTTTCTGTAAGGTCTTACGGCTAATACAGCTGTAAGACCCAATCAGCTTTGAGCAAATCACCATACATCTAATGCTCTTAATGGTAATTTTCAAATTTCTGTAAGTAATGAGTACTATCGTCTGTGTATCTTTCGGCTCATTCATTGGGCAAATATTGGCTGTAAGACCTTACAGCTAGTCTTTGTACCATTTGAATATTTGGTTAAAAACATGGAGTGAGATTTCTTTCAATGTGATCTGATTTCCCAGTATTTTTGTGGGCTGCTTGTTTTGTATCAAGAATCTTCAGGTAGAAACGTAGGGATTTATGTGTATGAAGTGCGTGTTAGCTCTGTTAGTGTGACTATGGTGTTTTTGTCTGGAAGAAAATGTTTACTTAATATTTGGTTAAAAACATGGAATGAGATTTCTTTCAACGTGATCTGATTTCAAGTATTTTTATTGGCTGCTTGTTTTGTATCAAGAATCTTCAAATAGAAAGGAAGGAATATGTGTATGAAGTGTGTGCTTGCTCTGTTAGTGTGACTATGGTGTTTTTGTTTGGAAGAAAATGTTCACTTATTGTACTCATGTTATGTTGAATGTTATTTTGACATGTGTTTAGTGGGATGACTTTAGTGAAGATGGAGATTTTTATTCAATGTAATTTATGTTAGGGTGTATCTTTACAAGCTACCTGTTTTATCATTAAGAGCCTTTACATAATTAGAAAAGGTGTTTACGAATGGGTGTTTTTGTGTATTAATGTCATAGGGAGGGGCTTCGGATAGCAAGAGAGTAAAGATGGATATCGATATCGATGACAAGCCAAATTTTGGTGATAATTCTAACATGGTACCCGAGCAGGTGGGGTCAATATCACTGGATATGAACGTGGATGAATCAACTACAGTCAAAGTTGAGAAATCGGAGGGGACTGCTGTGGATCACCTTCCAAAGGAATTGGATGAAATGAAACTTCGAGATGATTTAGCTCTTTGCCAAGAGGGCAAGGTGTGCCTTTTCTACTTCCTTGTGGTGGTTATATTACTATAAATGCTTGAAATATTTGTGAGTTGAAATGTTTTCTTGTTATAGACTGTTGAAGCTACTGTTGTGAGTGGAAATGGGACAGAGACAGGCCAGATAATTAGCACAACAGTTGGGGGCCGTGATGGTCAACCGAAACAGGTACATTAATTGTGCACATTTTAAGGGTCCATTGTAAATATTGGAGCTTGTCAATTTCATTTTTTAAATTATGGTTTACTTTATGAATGTTATGGATAGTCAGTGTTAGTAATAAATGCAGCAGGCATAACACAGTATAGGCTAATATGATGTATGTGATGAGTATCTTTATTTTTGTTTTTCGTTTTGTTTGACAGACTATTTCCTTCAAAGCTGAACGAGCAGTTGGAACTGGTTCATTTGGCATTGTTTTCCAGGTATAGATTGCTTAAATATTGAGTGTTTACATGAATTTTTTGTGTCTATCATAACTATAATCATGTAGTTTTCTTGCTTCAGGCCAAGTGTCAAGAAACTGGTGAGATGGTTGCTATAAAGAAGGTATTGCAAGACAAAAGATATAAGAACAGAGAGCTCCAAATTATGGGGCTACTTGACCACCCAAATGTTGTTCAACTGAAGCATTTCTTCTTCTCGACCACTGTGAAAAATGAAGTGTATCTGAATCTTGTGATGGAATATGTTTCTGAGACTCTGTATAGAAGAGTGAAGTATTATAACAAGATGAATCAACATATGCCTTTAATTTGTGTGCAGCTTTATTCCTATCAGGTTAGCTTGGAAGATTTTGAGTTCCTTATGCCTTCTGTTGTTTCCTCATGTGTTACCTTTATATTTTTATCTTACTTTTTGTGTCCTATGGATATGATTTTGAGTCACTTGTAAGATTAATGATAGGTAGATCAGGATGAGTGTTTGTAATCTTCATTCTCTATTTTCAAAGACTTTATCTTTAACAGTTCATGTTCCTGTAATTTCATTTTGTTGTGTACTTCATTAAAAATCTACTCTTTTTAACAGATTTGCAGAGCACTTGCTTATATTCACAATGTTGTTGGTATTTGCCATCGTGATATAAAACCCCAAAACTTGTTGGTAAGTGATCAGTTTGTGGGATAGTATTACTTATTTAAGTGTGACTGGTTTAATTAGTTAAAAATATTGGTTATTAGGAACTTTGCTTACTTTTTCCGTATGGGAATGCTAAACATGGAATTAGAATTAAGTAGCAATTTTGTTTTAAGTATTTAAGAATGTTGTTTTGATGCTGTAGGTCGATCCACACACCCATCAGCTGAAGCTTTGTGATTTTGGCAGTGCCAAAAAATTGGTAGGATGGATATCGTGTTTTAGGAAATGTTAATATACAAATATTACTTTGTAATCTGAGACGAGAACAATGAAATATTGATATTTTTTAATGTCTTATTGCAGATCCCTGGTGAACCTAACATATCCTATATTTGTTCACGATATTATAGGGCTCCAGAGCTTATATTTGGAGCCACAGAATATTCCACAGCAATTGATATGTGGTCTGCTGGTTGTGTTGTGGCAGAACTTCTGTTGGGACAGGTGTGTGTAAACAATTTTTACTGGATATATAAAGAAACTATTTGTGCACAATGAACATACGCTTTTGTTGTATGTGATATTTGATGGGACATTGATTCAGTCTTCTTCTGATATTTGGTAATTTGTTGTCTTGTCAGCCTTTGTTTCCTGGAGATAGTAGAGTTGACCAGTTAGTGGAGATCATTAAAGTAATATGTTAATTTTTTTTTATACCTATTTCCTTATATCAGAGTTGTATAAGTTAACTTCTTTGGTTTGTGGTTTCAGGTTTTAGGAACTCCAACTAGGGAGGAGATCAAATGCATGAATCCAAATTATACAGAGTTCAAATTTCCTCAGATAAAAGCTCACCCATGGCACAAGGTTTTTTTTTTTTTTTTTTACTGCCTGATTTTCTGAGTTGACCCTTTACTCAGGATGAGAAACCATCATAATTTGTTTTAATAGTTGGTTCATTATTTTTGTTTTTCTCCATTGTAGGTCTTCCAAAAGCGTTTGCCCCCTGAGGCAGTTGATCTCGTGTCCAGGCTGTTACAATATTCACCGAATTTGCGCTGCACGGCTGTAAGTTATCATGACCCTTGTAAGAAGTGCATTAAAAAAGATTCTTAATTTTTGTTTTAAACTGAAATTCAGTTACGTCCACTTTATCCACTTGCAGTTGGAAGCATGTGCACACCCTTTCTTTGATGTCTTAAGAGATCCCAATGCTCGTCTTCCCAATGGAAGCCATTTCCCCCCTCTGTTTGATTTTAAACCTGAAGGTACACTTCGTAAGCAACAATTTTTTTTCTTTTTTGGTTTTATCTATTTCTTTTGAAGTTTTTATATTAATCATTCTTCAGAATTGTCTAATGCTTCACCGGAACTCATCTGTCGCCTTATTCCCGAGCATGTAAGAAATAGGGTTTGAAAGGAAGCCCAAAGTCAGCATAAGTCTTAGGGGTATATATGATTAGAGAGGCATGCCATTTAGCTTACTCTATGAGGAAGCAACCAGCCAGCAGCTAAAGATCCTTATTTGATGCTACCCCAGAAGGATTCTTGGTTCATCACTGGGAATCTCCTTTGCAGTTGTTCATTTGGTTGACGGCAGTAATGAAGTATGAGGGCAACACTCGGCCCAGGGAGGATGCAAATGTTCTCTACATCTCCGTCCATTATAGTTACTACTATTTATTAACACGTTGTATCACCAACCCAGTATGGGTACTGTATCTTGCTCTATACTACGGTTCTCTGTTAGTCCTTCTGTTGTGTGCTAGGCAAGCAATCTGGGTTAGAGGTTTTAGTAGCAGGATCATCTTTGCCTATCAATCTCGTCCTCTATTTTTGACAAGCAGTTTCTTGATGATAGTCTTGTAATCTTGGTTGTGTATTGAGTAAACATGATCATGCCAGTGTATAAGAGCATGAAATGAAAGACTAGTATGTGTGTAAAAGAACCATGGTGTGGCATCCATCCCTATAGCTAATAGATCTCTTTCTCGTAATTCATAATTCTTCGTTGAATGTATTTGTTTCCTCTTCTCGGCGAAAGGGTAGAGCGTTCGCCAGTAATGCGATTGTTTTA
>JAVDBV010004133.1:0-10299 GCA_032619315.1 Piper longum | reverse complement strand
TACCGTAACGGGTTCGGGTGATTCCGAGGACTCGTGTGCCGGGACTGGGTACCGGTACGTGGGGCATCCATACACAGGGACTTGGTGGGCGTTGTATCGCTAGCGTGTGCGGGATTGTGGAGTGGATTGGTAGCGGTATCGGGTGCTGCTATTCGTGCAGTCGATAGGGTGACCCGTACCGAGCGTGAGGATGAGTGCGGGTGAGTTGCTTCCATATTGCAACGAAGTTGTGCAACTACGTACAAGGAGTAGGCTGAGTGTTCCCAGTGAGGGGGGAATACGCCGCACGAGTGCTGCTGGGTAAACGAAAAATTTTGCCTAAACTTAGCCCCGTGACAGTAATGCTGGAAGCTTTTTTCAAGAGTCATATTTTTCTGTTCAAACTCCACAAACTTTGATCTGACGACCTTTCCTTCAAAAATTCTAATATGGGTCATTGATTTTTTTGGGAGTACTTGTACGTGAAGATTAAACTTATTTAATAAAAAATAATGAAATAATGTAAAAACTATTTATCTTGTATACGCACCAAAAACATGTCTTCTAGTCTAAATAAAATCACAAATTGAAAATTATTTAATTTTCACAAGTTAAAACAGATCGTCAGAGTTAACTTAAACGAATAATAGAAATCGGGCACACTTATTTATAGAGACCGAGGAGTTACCCTCTAATAGTAACAATGTTTGGCTCATAATTACCTTTCATCGGAAGGTCGTTACCTTTGCAAACGGTGTCTCCTTTGGTTAATAAATAGAAATTAAATAATATTTTAAAATAATATGAGGTTTTTTAAGTGTATGTTTTAATAAAATTAAAAATGCATGAGCATTTAGGCTTGAAAATCTGTATAATATAACGATTCATGTGATTCATGCATGCCTTATGCATTGACCGAAATTGAGTGCAATAAATAAATATATTGCGAGAAATATGAAGGATACATATTGGTCCACAATTTATTATCATTTCTAAAGATGTCATTATATTGAAATAGAGAAAGAACTAGATCTGTAAGTGGTCCACATACATATTCTTATAAGTGTCCATCAATAAAAGTATACCTATAATGTGTTGAACACTATGTGACAGAGCAGCATGCTGGTAAATATATATACTCTCTCCAAACAACAAACATATTGATTTACAAGTTTCAATCTTAAAACGAAATAACAAGAGTAAAATATGTACAACTCATATTCTTGTCATCTTGAAATGACATCACTGCTTACGATTGTAACTCACCGTAAAGCTTGATTATCAATATATTGGTTCTAGTTAAAGTAAGGAGTGCTTACTTAAACATCTTTGTTTTCAGAATTTGATGCATTTTAAGTGATGCTGGCATTAAGAAATTTACAGATTGATGGGCAATGAACAGTTGAGACTAGTCACACAGCTTAGTACTGTAGCATGCCTCCTTTATATATTTGCACAAGCTTTCTCCAGCGAAGTTGGGCATGCAAATTTTCCCATTTAACTGCTTTATTTGGTTTGCAATAGTGAGCGTGAGTTGTTATAATTTTTTAGTTGGTAGTATGGGAAGTTGAGGAAATATAGCCGTGTGTGTGTATATATATAAGCTCTAGCTTACATAGTTTTTATGAGCTACACTTTTTACTTTGAGTAATTCAAAGGGTTTCACTATTTAAAAACTATATACACCTTTTACTTTGAGCAATTTAAAGGGTCTCACTATTTAAAAATTATATAGACAAATAACAAAATAAATAATAATTAAAATTATAATACTTTCTTATACTTTTAACCCTTTCATCTTAATTATCAAATTAATTAAAATAAAAATAATTTTAGCCTTTCTATTTTAATTAGCAAATTAATTATAATAAAAATTAATTTTAAAATATTGCTAAACTAGTGCATTTTTTAAAAAAAAAACCTACTTTCGTTTATATAGGTCTACTTCCTACTTATGCACTCGACTTTTCGTACATACAAATCTCACTATGTAGCTCCCACTAAAAAATGTTGAAATCAGATATGTAATTTATATAAGCTATATGTGAGGTAGCTCATCTTAATTTTTTACTTTATACAAACACACTAAATTATACGCACTCACATTTGCTTATTTTATTCGTGAATCCCCATGATCTGCTTCCTACAAGATTGTTAAAAGCTCGAGATCAACATAATGTAAGGCTATGAATATAAGCGGACAGTTTATTAATGTGAAGGAAACTACAAAATTAAAAGCTGCTATTTCATTTTCCCCCCTCATATATCTCTGTTTTTTAGGTTAAAAGTTAAAAATGAAATGGGTATTTCTAGTAGTAACTAATAAACATACGACATAACGATACAACTAATTCACAAGAAAAATGAAATGAAATGGGCATGAATCAACTCATTTGCCATCTAGATATGTAAACATCTGACCCACTTCCATAACTGATCAAGAAGGCGTAAATCACCGGTTTTATGGTTTAATTGCTCAAGCAAGTTGGAGATGTTAAGCAGCCAACGACTTACACAATCACCACCTTCTACAGCAAGACTTGAGCCCTAGGCAGAATAGATCGAGGCACTGGAATCGTGGAAGCTCGAGATTGGCTGGCATGGAGTGTCTGAATGGCACGAAATAAAATGCTTGACAGGGTACATCATGTAGAGTCCGAAAAAGTATGCTTGAGAGGTTACAGCATCCCCTTGCCAGCAGGGCTGATACGAGTAACACCATCTTGAGAGACAATAGCATCAACTGGCACATCGTTTGGAGTAACAGGAATGACACTTTCCTCCATTATCTGTTCAGAGTATGATAGTGCAACTAGGAATACATATGAAGCGTGTTAGAACAGCCCAACAAAAAAAGGCCTTAAGCCTGCAATAAATCAAATGGAATGACGTGTAATTTCTGTCAAACGAAAGGGGATCCACTAATTTTCAGATTTCCCAAACACAATCCCAATAATGTCAATAAACTGCACAAACATTTCCATTTCAAATGGTCTGTTAAGGAGCTTATGCCGTTTTATATAAAGGAAAGAAAGTTGCTGAAGAGAGGGTTTTTTTTTTTTTTTTACTAAAAAGACACAAATATAATTATTCATTACATGGATCACGATTATCATAAAGGAAAATTTATGGATATGATTCAACATTAAGTTTACCTAAAAGAGGTTTCATCCATCTTCTTTCAGCAGCACGCTCCAGGTATTTGGTTAAAAATAGATCATAGTACCTTTTGAGACACACCATCAGTAAACAAAAATGTGTAAACCAAGCATAACCAATGGACAGAAAACAATACAAAACGGACTCAAAGGAAGGCAAACCATACCCTCCACCACGACCTAAGCGCTTTCCAGTTCTGTCAAAAGCAAGCCCTGTCGGTCAAGGCAGTTCCATCGTTTTATATACTTGACCAATTCAAGGACAGTAAGTTAAAAGGCATGAAAGAACAAGTACCAGGTAGAAGAATCAAATCAACAGGTGTGTCTGCTTGCATCACTGAAAGTACATACGACTTTTAGAAAAAAGAAAATATTATCAACTGTTTTTTTTTAAAAAAAAAAAGCACATACGATGGAAGACTGAAAGATACTATGGAACAAAATCAAAAGCAGTTTGTCATGCTACAGAACTTTCTTCTAACTGTCAATGATCTAGGATCTTGTGGTCTTCTATTAATTGAAGAAACCATCTTGCTGTTTGTCCCATATTGTGGACCGCCTTTGACCCTAAAAATGATCATCTATCATAATATCCTTGAGGATTACCTTCAACCATTAAAAATGATCATTGATCATAATATCCTCAATCTTCTCCCTCACTTTAAATTCTGCTATTTTTCCAAACTAATTAACTAGTATTTAAAAAGCTCCCAAGCAGACATGTTTGGTCGTGTTATCTGCAACTAATCAAACCATATTTGTTCTAGTTTAGCTCAGTAATTAATAATTATTGTATCACTTAAATAATAAAATGCAATAGAAATACAAGCAGCAAGAACTTCTAACTTTCACCATGGTCTGACAATAGATTGGAGCTAAAAGTCTACTGCCTACTCAAGATGGACATATTTGGTCTAATAATTTGACAAAGAAGAGACATAACTAAGCAGGCTTGTAGTAAAGCTGTTACAAATAGATGGTTAAAAGGGTAACGATTATCATCCTCAAAAGGATGCTCGTTTGCCTTCCCCTGGAACACGCATGAGTGCTATTTGCAGAACACGGTGACAACTTCCTCAATTCAGCTGGTTATTTTGGATATATGGCATTTAGATCTTTGATGTCCAAGCATTTGAAAAACCACAAGGCTATGCAGGGACTCAATATGCAGCTAGTGTTTTTAATCCAAAGAATTCACGCAAAAGGGAATTTGCAAATGAAAACTTAGAAAATATAATTCCTAGTGACAAGGCATACCATCTTCTCGCTCTTGGCCATCACTCTGTGCTGGGGTTGGCTCCAATATATTCATTGAATTTGCAACCAGGTCCTCCATACTAGAAATATGCAGCATCCTCATGTGGCTATTTTTATCTTCCACTCGAGGCACATATAATTTTTTGTTGCTTTGTGCTCCACAATCTTTAATAAAAAATTAGATGTAATAAATAATCTCAAACAAATAGTGAAATGCGTTTGCATTTTGTGAGATTCTACAGTCTCTTAAATGTTTAAAAAAATTAAAAACCAGTGTATATTGATCGAAACATATGATCCAATGAAAAATAATTAGGAATGAAAACCAGAGACATACCACTGCTATCTGCTGGGCTAGATAGAACATCCGACAAGATTTTCAAAGTATCCACCTCTCTCAATGATTCACAGCTTATATAAGCACACAAGCTCTTGCAAGATTTAAACCACGGTGCCCCAAGCACCAGATCCTGAATCGCATTATCTGAACAAACAACAACCTTTAGAAGCTTTTCACATTGGCAAGCAAAAAAGAAAAGCATCCACAACATAAAACCCATCTCAATAGCATAACAAAAAACAAGTTCACCGCCATTCATAGCACATAAAATCAGAATTCTTGTTGTTCTCCTACCTCTTCTCTTCTTTTCTCTTCTTCAATTCCTACTCTGCTCTTCCATTTCCCTTCTCCTTCATCATCTTTCTCTTCTTATCTAGCTACAATTCTCCAAACCCTATCTCAATTTTTCCCAACCTCATCCCACTCATTTTGGCGAATCAACAAGCAGATGGATCCTTCAATTCCAGCTAACAATTTACTGGCCGATAAAAAGGGATTGCCAAACGTAGAACATGAAAGCAGTAAAGTCTTTTCACATTGGTAGGCCAAAAAGAGAGCAATATAAACCCCATGTCAATAGCATAGCAACAAACAACAACCCTTTCCAACCATATCCAAGCACAACACATACAATCAAAGCTCAATTAACCAACAACACACAACCAATAAAGCTAAGTAAATCTCAACACTTTCTCATTTTGGTAAGAAAAGGAGCCAAACAGTTTTTTATTTTTTAAATTTGCTGAATCGCATTATCTGAACAAACAAACAGACCAGTAAAATCTTTGCACATTAGTAAGCAAAAGAAATACAGCAACTTTCCAGCCAGCTTCCCCAACAAAACTGATCTATCATGTGCATAGCAACAAGTAAGTTTCACTATCCAACCATACAACATACAACCAGAGCTCAATCAACCATCAACCCACAATCAGATCAGCTATCCAGCAAAGTACATTAAAATCACAACTCAAAAGGAAGAAGGCGAAAAAGGTGAGACCTTGGTAAGATCTCAGGGACGGGGTCATGGCCCTGAGCTGCTGGCGAACATTGGAGCGGAGGGCCTTCTTCTGGGCGATAAGTTCGTGCGCGGCGGCATCCATGGCGGCGCAAAAGAGGCGAGCTCGGAAGGGAGGAGAAGGTGAAGCGAGAGCGGTGATGGGTTGGGTGAGGAAGAAGGCTTTCATGAGTCTCCTAAGGAGGCTTTTGTGCTCTCCCATTGTGGCTTGCTTTTCATGTGAAAGAGTTTACTTTCTCATAATTTTTTTTTAAAAAGTTTTTTTTAAGAAAAAAAGGGTATAAAATTTATTTATATAACCGGTGGTGGTAGGAAAATGAAGCTTAATGACAAATAAAGGAAGTTTTTTCTATAGGAACGATACCACCTTTTATATTAAAAAATTGAACTGATATTTAAAAATAAAAAAATATTTTTAAAAAAAGTAACTACTACAAGTGATAACTACTTGCTGACAAGCTCAGGGCAACTACCTCGCCGCTCTTGGGCTAAGGAGCAGCAAGAGGGTGGCTAGATTTGGCTGCCTTATATGTCGGCAATCAATTTGTGCGCTAGCTCGAAATAGAGGTAACCAGGGGAATTAAGGCCGTTCAGGTCAACGGTAACTAGGTTCTTAGCGGTCAAGTAACCAAAATAGCTTATTATAGTTACAAAATGATTTTTTTTAATTTTGAGGAGATCCATTAATAGAACATTATTATTTTGTATTTTTTATTTGCCAAGTAGGCCGATAGAATCTCAATTTTTTTTATTTTTTCCACAAAATTATTTTTCATTTATTTTTCCCGAGCAAAATTATTGTTGCATTATGGCCAAGACATCATGATAAGGTAATTAAAAGTGTAAAACCCATGACTTGAGTTAAGGTTTTATACTCGTAAACCGATCGGTCAACCGTCAATCCAAGTCAAGTTAATTTCAGAGCAAGTACGTTGAGTTAATATCGACAATGTGCTATGAACTATGAAGGTTAAGTGCACCCGAGTGTATGATGATAACATTAGTAACACAATAGGAAATTGAGTTATCAGATATATGACAGATTTATTTTATTTCATGCATTAGACCGTAAAAATTAGAATTAGGCCGTTTATCATATTATGATGTGTTAGATAAGAGTTTAGGTGGGTTGGTAAGTTTAAAGCATGCTATTTTATTTTATTGAGCATATTATATTTTATAGTATGTTATCATATTTATTTTATTTTTTTAGAATTTAATTATTATTATTGACTTGAGTCACGAACAAGTTAAATTTTATTTATAAAATTGCCCCTCACTATTTTCTTCTTCTTCCCCGGTCTCCTCCTCCAAATGCTGCCAAACTTTCTTTTTTCAACCCCCGCCGGCGACCTCCTCTCCGCCGCCACTCACCACCACCACCTCGGCAACTTCCCTTTATTGTCGCCGCCCTCTTCCTCGTCTCCCTTCCTCCCTCCTCTTCCTCCCCTTCTCCCCATTTTCCCTCACGGCCACCCACTGCCGCCGCCTTATAGGTGCCGCCACCGGCCACCAACTACGACGAAAACCTCTAGAGACTATCCCTAGCCATTCATTCATCATTTACGATCCTTCCCCGGCCTAACCAACCACATGCATGGCGACCCATGCAAAAATAGAGCCGCCACTTGCTTACACAGTCACCGGAAACCAGCGCCACCGCCGGCCAGCCCCTCACCGCCGTAGGGCACACCGCTCGCCCCTCTAGCCAACCTCAACCTCCCCTAGCCCTCCCCCCCCTCTCCCTCGCTCACACCATCCCCCACCTCCCCCTCTCTTAGCCAACCACAACCATTGCCGCTGTCAGCGATTGGATGTCGCCGTCGGCCAGTGGCAACTCCGGCCACCTCGAGCCACTCCTCTATTGCCGACTTCACTTGTGGGACGGCACTCACAACGGCCGTCTCCCTCCTCACGGCAACCACCGGCAACCGCGGCCATCGCCTCGCAATCGCCGACTTATGTATATAATTTGATTTAAATTTTCTTCATCATAAATATTATGGTTAAATTGTCAATTGATTGCATGCATGTAAATTTAGGTTTACTTTGTTAACTAAGGGACCATCAAAAATGCTAAATTTATTAATTACTATAAAGATTGCTTATAAATTGTTGATATAATTATAATTAAACTTGTGAAATATACATATAGTTCTAATGATTAATTTTGTCATAATTGAGTATTAGTTTGATTATCTAAATTATGATATTTATTTAATTAATAAATATGTTTAATTATATA
Organism: Piper longum; assembly: GCA_032619315.1. Classification (NCBI taxonomy): domain Eukaryota; kingdom Viridiplantae; phylum Streptophyta; class Magnoliopsida; order Piperales; family Piperaceae; genus Piper; species Piper longum. The sequence goes on along the minus strand of JAVDBV010004133.1, from coordinate 2,302 downwards.
TTAATAAATTTGTGATGTTGATGACATGATCATTTAGGAAAGTAGATTCATATGGCTAAGTACTAATTGATAAAATGGTTGTATAATAATAGTAAAATTGTTGTTGGTGATGACATTTGAATTTAATTACATTACTATGATATAGAATTAACTACAAGTTTATCACATGTATGTGACATGATTATTAGAAAGTATTTAGATTGATTAGGATATACATAATTGTCCTAGTGTTGTTTAATTTATCCATCATATCATTTATGCATCATATAGGTGTACATGAGCTTTAAAATTTAGTTATGTAATGTATGTTTGGTGTAGAAGTTCGTTGCATACGCACGATACCCTGTTTAGAGCTTCTATCAGTTCCGTTTAGGACTTGTATTCTTATTTATCGATTTCTTCAATTGTGATTTTGGATTGTATGTTGCAGGATATGCTAAGTGGTTGATTTGTCAGACCCCAATTAACATGGGTTATTTTAATGGCTGGTTTATGTGATTAATAACTATTGAGGATGAAATCCCCCAAATTTGATCTCAAAAATAAAATCCACTGCAAGTTGCCTTCAGGGCTAAAATATTGAATCCTTTCTCAAACCTATATATGATTTTATCGACTTCTTAGTGAGACGAGATATGATGAAACTGACTTGCACATACTATGAGCGAGTGCACATACTAGTCACAATAGGTTCTGGATTAGTGAGAGGGTTGTTTCATTCTTGATAGATTCTGACAACCCGTATTTTGAGTTCCTCACTCTCGGAGAAACATGGGGTTTACGGGTATTGTTTAGTAGAGTGCAAGTCCAAACATGTGCTTTAAAAGCCACTAAAGGTGACTAGCTGCGAGTACTCGGCTTTTGTGTTCGTGATCAGGAGAAATATGAATAATTAGAGAGGGTTTAGAATAAAGAATATATTGACAGTCCTGAGGGACTATAAAAAAAATAAAAAAATGTCGAGAGAGGCATCAGACCAGTCAGTTCGGGATGCCATCCAGACTATAGCTCGATGGGTCCTCACTAGTGACCCTTATGAGAGTTCTGGTAAAATATATGCATGTTTTCCTTTCATGAGAGTTAGCTCTTATTGATAGTTTGATATTAGTTATTTTCTAGACCAATGACAATCGTTGCTAATGATTTTCTATTATATATATAAGTAATCATCTGACACAATAGGATATGCCGGATTTGGGGTGTTACAAAAAGTCAGCAAGAGATCAGCTTTGAAGGATAATATATTTGGTAGCCACAAGCTCACACCAATAAAAAATCAATATATTTAATAAGTTTTGAAAAATTTTGTATTTTCTATAACATCGTCTGACATTTTATATTTTGTTTTCAATATTTTTAACTAATGACCATGCATGATGCCAAAGAAATCTACTTGTTTGTAAAAAAAATGTCGGAAAAGTGCCATTTCTTTTAGACTTTTTTCTATTTTTTTTAATCTTTGATCACAAGCCCCCTTTTCCCCTTTTTTGCATGATATCTAAAAGAAATGGGAGGCAAAGACTATAGGCTCACACACGCACAAACACGTAACAAATTTGACAGCCCAATATTGTTTTTAATGCTAACATCTACCCACAATACATGAGTATTGGTGGAGTTAATTACTCTTTTGTATATTTTTGTTATTTAATTAATGTAAATAAAAAGTAGGAAAACAGTTGTTCGCTGGCATGAAATGGTGGATGCATACACAAGGCTAGGATTTGTTGTATAAAATGTTACAGTAACAACTTTATCACCGGTCATAATTAACAAAATTTATAAAATATAACTGTAAATTACAATTATTTTTTAAAATTCCACTAATTAAAAAAATTTAAACAATAAAAAACTTGCTGCAGGAAGTTTATTGAAACAAGTGATACAACAAATTCTCCTCTCTTGCATTCGGAATGCCAAGAATTTTGACCATTATGATCGAGATTATAAACAGTCAAGAGCATCTCCATATGGGTTCGCAATGGCCGAATGAAATTTTTGCTTCATGAAACGTAACACAATGTCGACTTTCTAGCACTCGATGATATTCATACAACCATAAGCTTTTTCATGTTAAACTTACAAAAGTTAATAAACTTCTGTTCCCTCTCAAGTAGGGGAAGAAGGGAGGGAGAGAGCTGGGGGAAGGTCAGGTGAGTGGTGACCAAGAGTGAGGGGCCAATGTATCCACAGCATATATAATATTGAATCATGTCTTCTTCCTTTTGCCAACCTCCTTACAAGCAAAACTGCTTTTGATATGTGCATGTCGATCTACGGAACTCCTGATCCATGGACGACG
>JAVDBV010004132.1:0-13011 GCA_032619315.1 Piper longum | reverse complement strand
GGCGCGGCGACAATGGCAGTGATAGCGGCGGTGGCTGCGATGGTGGACGAAGAAGAGAAGTGAGGGAGAGAAATAAAGTACTGGCATTTTTATAATTAAAATTTGACTCATATCGAACTCGAGTAAAAAATAATAACTAATTTAAAATAAATTAAAAATCCAAAAAATATAAAAAAAATATTATAAAATATAATATACATAATAATATTAAAATAACATCGATATTTTATTTTTATATATTTATTTATAAATTATCAAATTATTATATATGACTGACTTGAACCGATTCAAACCGATTTAACTGTCTAATTTAAACCTGATTACAATTTCGAGTCCGTAAAAAACCAATTTTAATTCTAATTTCGATTTATTCAACAATGGTACCCAAGACTATTCTTCTTGATTTTATTCCACCCTTCTACCCCTTTCTACTTTCTTTAACCATGATCTCCTCTCCTATTAAATGCTTTCTCCACTCATCCCTCTTCATGATCTCCGCTAGCAATATTATGCATGAAGCATGGCTTAACATACATGAGTACTTACTGTCCTGCCATTCGTGGTACTTTGAAGTTTTTATACTGATACTGTCCTGGCTGGTCAACGCGGACCCATGAACCGTTTGTTTTGGAGAAATGATTACTAGGCAACCCCTTCTCAATGAGTACCTAGCTAGAATAGGTTACGATATCAAAAAATGGGGGGAAATAAAAGAAAACGAGAATTCGTACAGTGCGACAATGTATTTTTTTTTTCAAAGAAATCCTAAGCCCTCAAGAAAAAAAATTCATTTCCAACATTATATAATAAAATATTTTTTTGTGAAATACTTTTGCCCTTGTAACAATAATCATTTAACTACCTGATCTAAACTAAATTAACCTTTATACTCAATCAACTTATTTTTCTCTTGATAAAGAGTAAAAAATTAATTCCTGTTAATTTATTTAACATATTTCATATTTTACGTTAGTTTGAAAATTGATAAGCTGTTGTATATAATAAAGTGATTGGTTTCGGTGTTTTCTCAATTCATATTTTGAATTAATTAGAACTTGCTTGGTTGGTACGAAAATAATGCAAATGACATAAAATTTTTTAAATAATCAATCTTATGAAAAATAGATATATTTAAAATATTATATATAAAGTAATATTAATTAAACTATTTTATGTATAAATTAAGTATGGTCATATTGAAATGGGAGAATAAAATAATCATGATTATTTTTAAATGGGTCACTTATTTGCTCTCCTGTGTATAATTAGATTTTCTCTTTTTTAAAAAAATTTCAAAAGATAAGAAAAAGAGATAAACTTTTTGTACACATGTGGGTGAGCCACTTGTGATGATAATTATGATTAATTTTAATACAAATACAATAAGCATGTACCAAATTCTCTTAGGAATATATTAATACATATAAATTGTTGTTAGTAAATACTAGTGGAAAAATATCTATTGTCACTAAAATTTTCGGTGATAAAATAACATTTTTTGTAACAAAAAGGTCTTTGTTATTTAAATTTTCCCCGAAAATTGAGATAACAAAAGCCTTGGTAGCTAATTAAATTGGCGGTAGAACAATAACAAATTATCACTGAAGATTTTTAATGAAAAAATTCATTAGTAAATTATCACCAAATTGTTATCAAATTTCGGCGATAAAATATTAATAGAAAGTTACCAAAATTAATTATATAGTTCAGCAGTTAAGATTTATCACCGAATTTCAGTACATGTTAGGTGACCAAATAGTTTCGACACTGCAATTTCGAGGACAAATTGCTGACAATTTTGCGGCATGCCCATGTGACATGTGCCCACATGCACAACATGTGGGCATGCTTTAGTGCCTGCAATGGCGGGAGGGCAACGGTGATGGTAGGGTTACATTTGGCCGCAGTGGTGATGGGACCCGCAGTGACAATAGAACTGCAGTGGTGGCAATAGATGAGGGCAACACATGGTTTGGGGCAGCGGTTGGACGAGGAGGGTACAGCAGCGGTTTGGCAAGGATGGCAAGGCGATGATTGGGTAAGGAGGGGGCAGCTTTGACACGGCGGTGGTTGGGGGCACGTGCCAGGTGTAGTGGTGGGCCAGGCGGTTGAACACGTGGTGGCATGGCTATGAGGCTGTGTTGGGAATTTTAAAGTTAGCCAATGTAAAACAATGGTTAGTTGGTGACAAATTAAATTATTATAGAAATATTCGGTGGTCAATGACTAATTTTTTTTAAAAAATGATACCAATTTTTCGGTGGCTAATTTTTAATATCTTTAATTTTGCCACCAAAAAGTGGTGGTTATTAGTGACTATGTAAATTATCACTTAAATATTTGTGGCTATTCAATGAATAATTTGATGAAAAAATAATCCCAATTTTTTGGTGGCTAATTTTTTGTATCGTAATTTTTCCACTTAAAAATGGTGGTCATTCGATGACAAATTAATTTGTCACCGAAATATTTGTTAACAATTCGGTGACTAATTTGAAAAAAAAAACACTAATTTTTAGGTAAAAAATTTTTGTCACCGAATATAAGTGACAATTCGGTAGCAAATTTTGTCACTGAAATTTTGTGAAACTTAAGATGTCTGAATACATCATTTTCCACTAGTGAAAGTTTATTATTTAATTTTACATATATTTTATGTAACTAAACAAAGCCTAAGTTGCAGATAAGGTGTATTAATACAATGCGGAAGTGATGGTCACCACTACGGATACACGTACTGCTGGATCTTAAATTAACTACGTACATTTTAGCAAAAAAAATCCCTCGACAGAATTTTAACTAGGTACATTTAGCAAAAAAAAAAAAATCCTCCGACTGAATTTTATCCTATGTCATGCACTCGTGGATTACTCTTTCCGCTAAAACTCTTTATAAATAATTCATTCATTTCTGACTGCTATTAAGGAATACAAATAGTTACTAGGATATATAATTCAGAGGTTATAGCATAACCTATTTACTTATCGATTGTCAATTCAAAAAATAATTTATGCATTCTTTAACCGGAAAAATTGAAAAAAAGTATTAAATGCAACTTGTATTAGTTTTTAAATATTTGCTGCTTTGAAAAATTTAGCTAATTGATTGTGCATCAGTTAGAAATCTGACTACTCAAATACATCAAATACACGAAAAAACCCGAGTCTAAAATAAATGTTGAAAAGGAAACCAAATCAGGTGTAAACGGATGGAGCGGATTTTTTTAGAAAACAAATCGAGCCTGAAATTAATCTGTCGAACTAATCACATGAATTTTTTTACGAACTAATATTTCTTTTGAAAAGATTTTTTTTTTCCCAAACAACTAATCATATGTTTTGCTACCTAAAAGAATATTGAAAAGGGAAGTCTGGCGCGTTAACCCCGTTCCTCCAGTCATGTGCATTGACTCTGAACCGTTAGATTAATCTCCATCAGACGCTGCTGCGAGGTTCTCGGGTTTCCACACACGTGAGAGTTCACGCGCTTTCGATTGGTGCCGTCTACGCATTCCCGCGCTTGCTTGAGCAACACGCTCTAGAGTCTAGCTACTTAACTAATCGACCTATTTCTTTGTTTTTTTTTTATTATTATTTTAAAAAATACGTATAAAAATGTTGTCCCATATACAACAACAAACAATATTGCAAAAATCGTTGGCCTTCTGCACCTTAAAAAAATGACGCGAGAGATTATGGGCAATAGATTATTGAGCATGAATATATTTATATTTTTAGCCAGAATGCTAAAAAGAAATAATTTTTTTAAAATTTTTTTAGTGGGTAATTGACAACTTTGTTTGACTGGTGATTCACATTTCTTTAATATTAAGTTAAGAATCAGAGCTTTGAAGGAGACAATTTTGGCACGACCTTGGGACCATTTATTAATTGGAAGTCAAAGTTGGACGGCGAAAGCCAGCTCTTTGACTGATGTCACGAGGTCCCCTGTTTGTTTTACTTTTCCTCAAAAAATATGGGCAAATACCATCAATTCCTTTGAAAAATTTGTTTTTTTTAAAAAAAAGATTATCAAATTATATGGTCAAAAGCTTCGGGGATTCTAAACCTTATCTCATTTAGGAGAGAGCAAATCATGCACATGATGGTGCATCTTGGAAAATACTCAAATCAAAGGGACAAATATTTGTTTTAAGATTTTTAAGAATGGGGTGCAGTGTTCTAATGGGTTATGACGTTTTCAATGAATGGGGACGCCGGCATCCCCATTGGCGTTTCTTGAGGGAGGAGCCAACACCTACTCTTCTTGCAAATCCAATCCAATAAGAAAAGGACACCGATCGTATTCAACGTTAACACGCGGCTCTTGTTCTAGATACAACCCCGTTCTGATGCGGACAATTTGGGGTTCAGTCGCACACAGGTACATCATTCCAGTTGAACGTAGGACAGCTCATGTTTTGATGGATTGAATAAGAAGAGTCAAGATTCTTTTTCCTTGGTTTTGTTTTTCGGATGTGGTTTGCTAACAAACAAGCAAACACATTACACGTCCTCGCGCCGCTCACTCTTTTGCCGTGAATAACGTGGCCAATATATACTTTTGGCCAATTTAGATTTTGATATATAATTATACTGAAAAATATCTTAAATAATTATATTTTAAAATCTTATATTATAAATAGTCAAAAAATTTAAACTTTTATTAGATATAACCGCATCTTATATTTTTATATCACATATAGTCAGATCCTCTATTTTTATTTTGTGTATAGTCAATTTTTATATTTTAATACATTCAATTCACAAATTTTTATTTTATTGATATAAATATATTTAATCTAATTTCAAATTTTCTTAACCATACTTTTTTCTTACATTAAATATAACGAATGATATTTACATTTTTTTAAAAAATCCTTCAAATTCAAAACATATTAGTTTAAACAAAATTTTGAATTTCTAATAAAATATAAGAAGTTCTGACTACAATTTAAAACACCCAAATAATTTTTTTTGAAATTTTGATTGAATAAATTTCAAACAAAATGTGTAAAACCCCAATTTCGGGTTAGAGTCTTATTCAATTTTAGTTTTGCCCGATTCGGACCAGTCTTGAGTCAGTTCGAGTAAGCTCAAGCCAGAATATAAACCATGAGTATGAGCCCAGATGACCATATAAGCACATTATTGTGGTCAAGTATTCTCGACATGCAGATAATTGATTGAGTTAGGCTATAATAAAGCATGAGTTATCAATGCATATACGAGGTACATATATGATTTGTATAAGTTAACTAGGGTTTTAGGTCTAGATTTAGGTCGTTACATTGTTTAGGACCCGTTTGAGATTTTCAGGGTATTTCATTTACATGCATCATGAAGATTTCAGATCGCCAGATTATGCCCATGTTGGCCCAACTTGATTGAGTCTCAGATTTTCACTCGATTGAGTTTAGGGTTGTAAGTCCATTTAACCTTCTTGCCTTGATTTTCACCTATAGAGTCACTTTTATGACTCAAGTTAGTTTTAACTTTGGACGGTCTCGATCCGAACTTTCCGTCCAAATGTATATTATATATACCCATAAATGGGCCCCACAAAGTTACCAGTTGTCGAAGGTCCAAATCATGCCATGTGGATCAGCCTTAGCTGCACCAATTGATTTCCAGATATTTCCCACGATTTTGAGGATTTTAACCTTAGCGCCGCAACCACTTTGGCTCGCTGACAGCAAGACCTCGGCCCTCCTTTAGCCACCAGATTAGTACAGTCGTGACCACCTCACGGTAATCTATCAGTCCATAGCCACCATCGCGCCTAGCGCTGCCGCAGTGGCAACCACCCATTCGGACCATTTTTCGGTGCATGTGAGTGTCTTTCGGTCAAGCCGACCACCTCGACAGTTTTCCCTCACGAGATCTTCGGTTTGAAATAGACACTGACGCCCGTCGTGGCTACAATTTGACTCGTATTTGCCCAGAGACGTTTTCCATCATTTTCTGCCAACCATCGATCCAAAACTAGACTGTCAGCCCAGATAGCTTCCTCAATCGACGATCAATCTTTTGAGACCAATTATGACCATCATCGTGGCCACAATTGCCACCAGCAACGTTGCTATTCCCGATGGTGATATTGCTCCTTTTAGGCCGTTTTCCAACACCTCCACCATGACACCCTTCGTCAATCCTAACCGCTAGCGACCACAACTACGCTATCTTCGGCATTTTCTGCTAATGGGCATCAGCCGCCCTATTCGGCCCATTTGCCCATGGTTGATTTGTTCGCCCATGTTCACGTACGCATACCCTCATTTAGGTCTGCCTGGTCGTGCCCAAGTCCACAAGTCCGAGACTATATTTGTGTCCATCAGTCTTGATTAGCCTAGTTGAGGCAACCCAATGGCCTAGCTAACGAAGCTCTAGAAATATATGATACAAACATTTTTCCTAACCATTCTTTTTGTTACTCGAGTGTCGTGGCGGGTATAATATATTGGATGTGAGTGTGCAAGCATTGTATGTATGAATATGAATAATAGTCGTGCATGAGAGCCGACACTTGTTTAAGTATATTTCCTTACCGCCAAATCTGAAGCAATTCTAAAATTTAGTAAGTTTCCGTAAATAATGAAATACCTATTTGTCAGTTTATACTAGTTATTTTTTAGACCAGTAACATTCATTACTGACATTTTTCATATTATATATAGGTCTTCCAATCGTGAGTCAAACTTTTATAGGAGGATAGATAAACGTTACATACACTTGAGCTCAATGGAATTGTTTTCTTTCTTACTTTAGTTTATATTTGATGTATTTTGATATATATTTAAAAATTCTTTCATTCTTATAACACCAAATGGGTTATTTTGATCTATTTTATCGATCAAGTCTTACCGATTAATAACTTTAAATATGACTCGATTCGATCGTAAAAATTTTGATTCGGTTATTAGATGAACCGAAATCGGGGTAATACAAAATGTAAAATTTTACATTTTGAATTATAACTAAAAAATAATATAACTTTAGAATCTATTCATCATTACCAAACTTTTTATTTTGATATATAAAATAAGTAAAGATTATAATTTCTAGTTATTATCATTGTTGTTTTCAATAAAAATGAGTTTTTTATGGGTATTTTTATCATTGAATAAGAAATAATAAGACTTAGTCATGATTAATATGAAAGTTTTTAAAATGGCTATATATAATACAAGTTTGAATTTTTGGCTATTTTTGAAAGAAAATTTTGAAATCCCGTGTGATCTTTGCCTAATAATAATTCCTCTCGACCTAATAGCTTGAAGGGTATAAACCGAGTGTATGTGTTAGCATAGATTAACGTACATATACACGACCTTACTATATATATATTATTATTACTAGTCAGAATCTTGCCCTATGCGCGGGCTTTATAAATATTTTTTTGAACATAAACATTTAAACATAAATTATTAGTATATATTTTAATTAAATGTATTATTTTATTTTTAATTTATTATTTTAATTTTAATTTATAATTTTTATTTCTTTTTAGTTATTTGAAGGAGATTTAAATTTAATTTCACTTGAATTAGACATCTTAACTTACTTTAAAATTCTTACTTGTTTTTAATACTATTTATAAGCACTCGGTAAATAAATTAAGATTTTTACTATTTTTATGTGCTCATGATAAAAGTAAAATTTACCAAATAATATATACTATTTTTATTATAAAAAATTAATTTATAATATATATGTGTGTGTGTGTGTGTGTGTTTTAATTAGAATTTTCATTATAAGCTACTATTAATTTAAAAATTCTAATGGTGGAAACTGCATACTACTTGCGTTTTGACTAAAACATTTAAAAATTTAAAGTAAATATTTAAATAGTACTTGCCTAATAAGAAGGAAATTTTCATTTTCACGTATATATTGTAGTTTAAATTTATAATTTTTATTTATTTTTAGTTATTTAAAGGAGGATTAAATTTAATTTGAATGAAATTAAATATCTTAACTTGGTTTAAGATCCTTACTCATTTTTAATAATTATTTACAAACTCATAATTAATTAATAAAATTTTTACTATTTTTTGTGCCCACAATAAAAATAAAATTTACTACACCTATTCGTAGTTGCATTAGAATTTTTAATATAAACTAGCTTTGATTAATACATTCCTAGTAAGAATCATTGAAAATTAGACAATATTTAATTAATATTTTTAAATAATAAAATGGTAAAATTGTAAAAATACTTGCATTTATGTTAACATTGTAATATTTAAAGTAAATATTTAACTAGTACTTTCATAATATGAAGGTATAAGTTTGTAATAATAATTAAAAATAGTCTTTGACAAATTTATGATACGTGGACCCACGGTCAGAAACGTTGTAGAGGCTAGGAGCAAATATTGCTTTGATATACTAGATACTATTTCGAATCATGTGTGATACGCGGGTTTTATGAATATTTTTTAAAAATATAATAATTTTAAACATATTATCATTATATATTTTAATTTATATAGATAATTTCTATTACATATTTATATTTTATTTTTAAATTTATAAATTTATTTATTTCTAGTTATTTTAAAGACGTGGATTAAATGTAATTTTATTCAAATTAGATATCTTTACTTGCCTTAAGATTACTTATTTTTAATTACTATTTATAAATACATCATAAACTAATTAAAATTTGGCTATTTTTACATGCCCATGATAAGAAACAAATTTACCAAACCTAGTAATAGTTGAATTAAATTTATCAATTTACTGTCCAATTAATTAATATATTCTCAATAAGAATGGTTAAAAATTGTAAAATATTTAATTTTTATTTTTTGAACAAGAAAGTTAAAGTGAAAAAGTAAAATTTTAAGTAAATATTTAATTACTACTTTTTGAATAATAAGCGGTAAAATTGTAATTAAGAATACTTAATGACACGTGATAAATTTATATTACAAGGTCCCCGTAGTGATAAGTGTTGTGGAATGTGGATATTTCGCAACAAATGTTCGTTTCATATACTAATTAGATAAATTTTTATTATTTTTATCATTTAGGGATGTCCGAGCATGATGTTGAACATTCAATATGACATGTCGTTACTTGGCGATAGAATATGTTAATTATATGCATCATCATGACCCATGCTTGGTATAATTTGGAAATAGTGTACTTAATATACATGTACGAATGGTTGAAATGGTTAGCGTATTTATTTGACAAAATTTGATGCATGTCGTGTTTTTTTGAAATGTAATTATATATATCAAGTTCGGTAATATATATAAATATAGTTACGAAAATGATAGTGCGTGAATTATTATTTTTTATTTATGACCTTTGTTAACAAACATCGTAACCGTTAATTTTTCATCTAACGATTTAAGCGGAAGATTTTCCTTAACTTGCATTAATATATGTTTGAAAGTAAAATATTCTTTATTTTATTTCTGAAGCTGGGGAAGTCAACAATCCACTCTACCCAATACACTCAAAAAAATTTATATGCATGGTTGCACCGATCGAACGATTATTTAAGAGCTTGAGTGCTTCCTAAGTCAAACTACGGTAAGTGGCGAAGGATTGAGAGGACGAGATGTGGGTTTCAAAGAGTACAAAAAGTTGTTCATCAAACGCGCCGTCAGCTTCATATCCATCATACTCAAATGATCTGTGTACTGATGAATGAACATTCATATATCCAGAATTTATATGAAAATATTATATACGATTTTTTATCATAATCGAAAAATGGCTGGCTAACATGTACTCTAGAAAATGGGTTACAACTTTTACAAGAATTGGCTCCCTGGAGTTTGTTTTCATTTATGTCCACATTGATAGAGTGCATGCATTTACAATGTGATATTCTGAAAAAGTTGACTGTCATTTTGCTTGGTAAGAGAAAATGTAGTGCCTAAGAAAATTGTACGCATGAATACTACCGAGAGACCGACAATTGAACACATGAATGGTCAATGCTGAGCCCCAGAGTGGTGAACTTTTTGTATTGAATCACCTTCTATGTGCATGCTTGGTTAGGAACGAGGATGGCAGGTAGGGGTGTAAACGAGTTAAACCTTCTTGCGAGTTTTTTACGTTTAGTTCGGTTCGATTTAATTTGGCTTGACTCGTACTTATTAATTTTGTACTTAAAAAAATACTCGGCTCGAAATAAATAAGCTTGTTGATTAACGAATAGAGCGAGTAAAGGAGTGTTCAGCTCGACTCGGCTCGAAACTCGAGTTTAATGTGTTCAAATTTAAAAAAATCTTCGACTCACCTCATCTCGGCTCGTAAATACTATTGAGGTCACATTGAACTTATATAGTATTCAAAACAAAATTTGATCTTATATAAGTCAAGCACGTAAATATTCATTAGGCTCGAAATCGATTAGAGCTCGGCTCGAACTCGACTCGAACTAAATTTAAACACCATTAATTTTAGACAAGCTCGGTTCAGTTCTTTTATATTAAAATTCGGCTCGTTTACATTAAAATTTGACTCGGCTCATTTTATATCAAGCCTTCTTTGGCTCATTTACACCCTTAATGGCAGGTAAGTCTAAGATAAACGTCATGTTAAGAGAAAAGCAGACCGCACCCGTTAAACCATCAGCTGCCTGCTTAATTTGTCTCCATGGGAAACTTCAAAGGTTTATTGTTGAATTGATTGAGTAGCAATTTGTTGATTGTTTTCGGCACATGACTCGGTCGCTCGAGTGATAGAACCAGCCCTTTGACGAGGAGCTTACTATGTGCCAATTATGAAGCCGGAATATTATCAACTTGGTCACATCCTAATATCTAGATCCTTTACGTCTATGAAACACGAAGGATACAGATGCATATATACAGATGGGAGGAGAGTAAGTCAATTAGACATTCTACATGACAGGGAACTATGAAATATATTTATATAGCTCATTTGAGATCCTGTCCATATTTATTTGGCACCGAAATAATACTGCATTTGAAGTTTGAACTTATCTGGATTTGAAAAGCCCAAATGGGGGGAGGCGTGTAGTTTTTGACCAGGTCACGAGAAACACAACTACGTGTAATCTAAAGCTACTCGCCTATTCCCATTAGCTAGCTGATAGCCACCCGTTTTTTGTATTACATGCACAAACGTTTTTTTCTTCCGAACTTTTCTATAGACATAAGCGTTGCTTTTATTTCAGATCTTTCCTAATTACCATGCATCGTTGACATAAGAACAATTATTTTATATATATATATATATATATATATATCATGCGAAAATTTCTTCTCATGTTTACAACACCTCGTCCGACTTTATGCCAAGATAAACACGCAGGCACGAATCATCTACTTCAATATGTTTACTTTGTCCCAATTTTATTTTGGGCATTAATTATATAGCCATCTGAAGGCGTTTGCTTCAATGGTTTGACATGAGTTGTACTAGCATTGCGCACTGCAAACTGCAAACCAGTCCGTTGGAGGGATACTTGATCACAAACACACATATACGATCATAATAAAGAGAAAAATTTTAAAAATGGGAAATTTTCAGAAATTTTATAAGAGTCATCAGATCTTAATGGTGCACCAGATCAAGTTTGAATTAGTTACATAAATAATATTATTTTCTAATTTCCACCTTCAAATTAAATCTGATTCCTCTTATCAAGTTTTTCAAAAGTAGTATGAGGATGCCCTAATGGTGAGGGCACCTTTTTTTTAGTCATCAATGATTACACGGATGACTAAGTTTAAAATTATACTTATGGATGTGAACCATTTTTAAAATGATATAATGTAAACCTTTTTAAATTTATGAACTTTATAAACCTGTATCTTGACAGTAAATTTTTAAATATTTATCGATTTTTTAAAATCTACCCATAGCCACCTATCTGTGACTACCACTCGTGAACATTTAGATAAAAAATTAACAGTTATGATATATGTTCACAAAATTTATATCTAAATAAAGTTCATAATCTATCATTACCTTGAAATTTGACCCTTTAAATTTGGTTCTGGTTTGGCTCGGGGATGGGTGAGTCGGTGGAAACACTGCACGTGCACCTCCTCCCCCAATAACTCAGTTATTTTAGGTGTACGAGAACTGACAGTTTAAATGCTTGACCTTTTTAAATCTAATTTTCAAACGCCGAGAAGAATATTGCTCGATCTAATTGGCAAATTGTTTGTATATTAATAGATACCTTCCGAGGTAAAATAAACGCTATACATTCTAATAACTAAGACTGCTGAAAGTTTTGATTGCCATAGGTTTGTAACCTGCGACTGCATATTACACATGCAATATGGTTGGGCATGAAGACAATATGGATGCCCGACCTAGGTCTTTCAAGACTAAATTAAAGACACTAGAAATAAGCGAGGTTCCAAGTTCTAATTTTTTTGGTAAGCAATGTAATTGCGTATAGTACCGCTATAAAAGCTTCACAAGTCAGAAAGTTTTGACAGAAGCATGGCGGAATAGCGTTGTGAGCTCTCCATATTAGCCGTCCGGGTCACTCTTCTTGGCCCGTCGCCGTCCCACTATAAAAGGAGTTTCTTCTTCGACAACTATGAAGAGATATGAGATGGTGAATGGCCTGGTACGTCATGCCTTCGCCCATCATGTCCAGTGTTTTTTTGGAGGAAACAAAAAGGGTGTTGCCTGCCAATCGTGGTTTGATTAAAGAGATGGGCTTAAATTTAGCCTGTGGGCTGTGCTTGATTAGCATGGGCTAAGCTGTAGATGAGCTTCGAGAGTACAGAATCCAGATTCAGCAATTGTATACCATTGAAATTAATTTTTAGCTCCACTTATGAGAGTATAATTACATCAAGCGAGTAAAACTTTGTCGTCAATATTGAATGGCTAGGGGATGTACCTACCATTGATTATCACCGACAAAATTAATAATGAGAAAAAAAAGTTTAGAGAATAACTTTTGCGAGAATAACTGAAAATCTATTGAAAAAGATCATTTTTTTTAAATGATCAACCAAATTGAAAACTTTTAAGGCAATTCACGTGTACATAT
>JAVDBV010004131.1:0-10462 GCA_032619315.1 Piper longum | reverse complement strand
AAAAAAAAAAACAACTTTTAGGCGTTTTAGAATTACGGTTCAACAAAAGTGACATGAGATTTGGTTAAAGTTGTCAGTGAAAAGTTTACCTTCATGAGATTAAGTCATGGCTGGATCGCATCCCCTTATATTCGACCATTTTGTATCGTGCTTATCACTGCCAACATTATGTTCACCGCCACCTGAATTATGGTTCTTCCTCACAAATTTGAGGAGTCTCATAAACCCTTTTGTAAAATCCTTATTCCAATGTTTTTCTAGGCTATCAGAATTACTTTCTTGTGATATAATATCTGTACTGTCTCCAATATGAACCTTTGAAGTTTCTACATGATCATATTCGGAGCTGATAACTTGTGCTTTACCATACTCTGAATTTCTAGTGCATGGCACTTCCAAGGAAGATAATCTAGCAAAAGGAGCCGGGAAAGGCTTTTCATTTACTATACTGCTGCTTGAGCAAGCCAATTCATTATCCATACACTGATCATTATTCACCTACACAGATACAAGAAATTCATTTTAGTTAAAATCAAAGCTGACCATAGCCAAGTCTAATGTTTAAAGCTCTAGTCCAGACAGATATCTGTGTTACATCACTCAACTTTTCTGCTAAATGTAAACACATTGCAAATGTTCCCAATATCTATCAAAGCTACAACAAAAAGAATGGCACACAACTTGTTGCATTATGCATGATTAATTGGTCAAATGCTGTTTACCTTTGAGCATGGCAAATATTCTTAAAAGTATGCTATTGAAAACATACATTCTTAGAATGACAAGCTTTCCATTGTAAGCATATTTTTATGTGGGTTTCAATCTACTTGAACAGAATCCTATTTGGTTTAGCACTAAATTTAAAGATGATGTTGCATTACAATGTTATGCATATCATGATATCTGGTAATCTTTATATATTATGATGTTGATTACTGGATGGCCGGTGTATTTTTCCCCCTTATGACTTTTTAACACATGCACTGCCATAAACACTTGTAAAGGAATGCTACAACATTTTCCCTAGGTCAAGTGGAACCATACCATGGAAAACTTCAAAAGATATTGAAGTAAACTATAGAAGTACAGAACTCAAAGAAGAGCACCTCATGTAAGTTAGCTTGTTGTGCGAAACCGATTCTGAAATGTCCTCGAACACCTTCATCAACTATGATTGGTAAAGTTAGAGCATTATTCACAGAACTATCTGAAATATCAACAGATTCTCCTTTGGTATCAACACTATCTGATTCTTTATAAGATGCTTCCACATCCCGAACAGGAATCTTCTCTTTCTCCTGCAACACAAGTGCTTTCTCCACAGCTGCATTGTCATCAGCATTTGCACTGAGTAAAAGCTGGCCATTCTCATCGTCAGTGGTCAATTTTGTAAGTTTGGCCATGTGAAAAATATTATTGTTTTCTTTCTTTGTTCCTTTATTTTCCTCTTCCTTGTCAGCAGTTCTTGATAGCCCCATTTCAAGTTTGAGCTCTGGAAGGGATGCAGTCTTCATCTTTTCATGTCCCACAATGGCAGAATTCTTGTTTGCTTCATTCTCATTGCTAGAATATGGTTTTGCCGTTGGATGATTTCTTAACTTTTGTGGATTAACCTTATGTATACTGCTGCTTTTAGGATCAGATAATCTTCTAAATTCCATAGAGCACTTTGTTGCATCAGGGAAGTCACAACTTGTCTCTTCTTTCAGTTCAGGCAAAGAACAAACTGATCGACTCAACCCACCTGTAAACATTGTATTATTGGCTTTTCCACGAACTGAATTTTTCCGAGTTTCATTTGATATCAAAGATGAAATCTTTGTATGCGACTTTGATAAAGGTGCAGTTGAACTAGGCTCTGTGCCACTGAATTTTGAACCCATATTTGACCCTGGGGAAAACATTGTTGGATGATTATGTTTACACCGTAAAAGTAGCTTTGTGGATGGACCAGCAGCTGGACTGCCCCTTGCAGAAATTCTCTTTTGTCTTTCTCTTTTTAAAGCTTCCAAGCGTTTTATCTCTTCTTGTTCCTGACATTTATAAGCACATAGCATGAGCTCAGATTATATGCTTAATAAAAATGTGCAAATAACAAAATAAAGAATTGAAATTTGTGGTTAGCATCCTAGTAATATTTTCATTCATAAATCATGTCAAAGCTGCCACATCATTTATTAACAAACTACTCTTGAAAATTGAAATACTTATAGACATAATTTCTTTCAAGCGTAGTAATAATCTTGAAATGGAATTTTATAAGACAGCCAAGAAACAAAGGTTACATACAACAACCACTGCATAGTGAGCGCAGAAGGTACCTTTTGTTTCTTTAACTTTTGAAGATCTGCTTTGTAAGACCTCAATCTTTCTGCTCGCACTTGTGCATTGGTACTAGTGCTCAAATTTGAGGGCTTACCTTTTCTTGTCCTGGTTTCCACCTTTCGCATATCCACCTTTTTCAACATATTTGTAATGCCACTACCACCATCTACAACTTCAATCCCCTTAAATGCAGCATTTTTAACATGGACCTCCAATTCACAGTCAATAGCTGGTTCATAGCCAGAAAAATTGCTCCCTGTTCCACGGTCTGGCATCAAGCTTAAGTCATTTGATTCACAGCTCAGCTGGCTAGTGATAAATTTTCCTAACACATTTGTATTCTCAGGTGTTGTTGAGAGCTCTGATTCTATCTCAGCAATGTTTCCTCTATCCAATGTAACTAGGTCTGGAAAGTTTGATTTTTGAGGAATTACAAAGGATTCATCTGTCTTCCTATGTGAATCCATATTATTTCTGCTCTCGTAACTGTTTTTAGAAAGTGGGTATGATATATATTTTCCATCTGCCACTTGATCTCTAGCTCTAGAAATCAAAAGATCTTCGGGTACCCCTCTAAACCCTTTACTGCTACTCTCCAAACAATGTAAGACAACTGGGTTATTGTCAGCATGCGAGCCCTCTTCAGAAATTACAAGCTCATCTTTCGATGACCTTTTCCTGCATACTGGAACCATGCTGTCATTAGCGAACTCCGCTATGCACGTGCTTTGCTCTGGAATAGCACTTCTTTCATGGTTTCCATTCAAAATGGGATCTGACATGCTTGTGTGCTTCATCCTGTAGTATACCCCCTTTTCACCAGAAAGAATATCTCCACCAACATAAAATGAGCTTTCTTTGTCATCTGGCATTGAAGAATCCGGAAATGCTTGCCGGACCAGTAGAAAATGTGTGTTTTAGTGAGAAGAGCTGCAGAGAAAAACCTCCAACTCAAGCCACAGAAAAGATTTCTATTTTAATTAATAATAAAAAAATTCTCTCTCAATTCTAAACCCACATTTCAAATTTCAGCCATAATTTTTTGTTTTGCCAATTGGTTATAAATAACCTCATTCTGACAGTATCATCAAATTGTATCAGCAAGAAAGAACAAGAGCGTACAGACAATGAGCTTAATCTCAGATTGCAACATCTGAAACTGCACATCATAGAGTAGCACATCCATTCCTCACAAGACCAATAACTATAAGCTAGTCTAAACAACAAAACCCAACAAGTTCAGGTTGGATTCAACTTAAAGATTTTTTTAAAAATCAATCTTTTGAGTCCTCTCAAGTTTAAATGACAATCATCAGAACCACATGATTAAAAAAAAAGCATAAAGATCATAAAAGACAACACACGTGCTGACCAAAAACCACTCAATCCAAGTCCATCAACGACCATCGTCTCCTCTCTATCAAAAGCTATCATCTTTTCAACAGCAAGTACCTGGTCCTAGAAGGGGTGAGCTGAAAGACAACCGAATCAAGCACCGTCTCTGGCTCCATCTTCGCCGTCGTGCACCGATCGGCACCGCAGCCGTCGACCAACAAACACCCAAGGCACCAATAGGGCGAGAAAGGTGATCGTTTCGAAACGTCGAAAAGGTAAAAGGAAACGGTGAGGTAAGCTTTGAAAGTCGTTTTAATGGCGGCAGTGTTGACCGGTAAGAGAAGTGCTTTTTGGTTTTAATGGAGGGAGTTGAGGTAACTAGTCAGTTCCCCGTTCGCCATAGAGACGAGAATTTGAATTGACGGCGGGTGGTGGGGAGACGGCGGGTGGTGGGTAATAACCAAAAGCTCACCATAATTTTATAGACTTTTCATAATTTATTCTTTGGTTATTACCACTGTACACTTCGTACTTTTTGCAAACATACTTGAGAGGTATTTTTATGACTTTCTTCTTTAGTGATTTTGCTGAAAGGATTTTAAGTTGCCATTGCTTATTGGCCTTCAAACTAGAGATTTTGTATTGCTGTAAATTGAACAGACACAAATATGAACATTTTATCCATGTCAAGTCTCATAACCCATGTCAATGTGACTTTGTAATTGGTAATCACAGGTCCTGGGGAGGAAATAAGAAGAAAACGAAAAATATAGGGAGGAAATAAGAAGAAAACGAAGATAAGAAGAGATTAGGAAGGGCTGATGAGGATTTGGGGCCGAGTTGTGGAACCAACAAACTCTAATAGACTCTGTAAATACTCCACGCTGATGAAATGTGAAGAGGGGGGGGTGGGGGGGTGGGTGGTGGGGGTGTGGACTAAGGATGTAGCATTAAAAGAACGAAGAGCCTGTGCTTCATCCCCCCAGGCATGCATTTGTGAGCGTTGCCTTGTCATTGCTGATCACCGCTGAGGAGAAGATCTCTACCCAGTTGCTGTCTTGCCTGAGTTGGAACCATTTCTGCCTTACCTTGCTGCTCGGCTCCTCGCTTCCATAAAAGGACAATTGTGAGGGTGCTGCCCTTGCCGGAGTCTTGCTTCACCAGAGCCCGACGTGTTGCTGATTGCCATTGCTATATTGTTGCCACTAAGAAGTCTTGCCGGTGTAAAGTTACTGCTGGTGCAAAAATGGGATAAGCCGGAGCTGTGTCACGGTGAAACCAGATAGTTTTTACTGCCTCAGAGGAAAAAGTGTTGCTGTTGTCCATCGCGCCTACTCCTGATCATCTTGCCTCTCGTAGCCACCTTACCGTGGGAAGGAAGCCGAGACCAAAGAATGGGAGCCTTCGGGAGTCTCTCTACGTTGCTGTCCTGTAGAGTTTTCCTACATTAAGAGATTGATCTCGGTTGGTGCAATTACTGTAAAAAATCAAGGAGAAGGCCTTGTTTCTGTCGTCATCCACACTTTGGACATTTTCTATTTGTCGTGAAAAGCCTTACTAGGTGCTGTTGGAGTCCGCCGGAGCACATTGGAGCCTTGACACGATTGCAGCGGAGATTGCTGAGAGGAGGAGCCTTCATTTGCGGCTGTTGCCGTGGACACTGGTGTTTGTCGCTGCCACTTGTAGCCCTACCGATTTAGAAAGGAGGAGAGGAGATATCGCTGCATCCGTAGTCCGGTTGCCCCTGTTATTTAGAGCCCCATCACCGGTTCGGCCCTTAGAAGACTTGTGTTGCTACCTTGCCGGGGTTCTGTGGCCTCACCGAGGTGCTGCTTGAATTTTCACCGAAGCCTTGTCCTTTCTGTTGTGGAGAACCGTAGGAGCCCTGGTGTACATACGCTACCCTCTAAGGAGTTGTTGCCTCCATCACTGTGAAGCTTGCCAAGGAGAGGTGCTGCTGCTACATCTTAGCTTCAGAAGTGAGCTTCAAAAGCTCGCCCAAGTTATTTGGAGCCCCAACTTGTCTCAGCCCTCCTCATTGCTGATCGCAAAGTGTAAAATCTATGATTTGAGTTAGGGTTTTATATTCAAAATCAGTCGAGTTATTTTCGAGTTGAGTATGTTTTAGAACAAGTGTACTGAGCCGACACCGGTTGTGTGTTATACATACTTAAGTATATGATGATAATATCATGAATATAGAAGGAAAGAATGAGTTATCAGAATATATAAAAGTATGCAGTATTTTTTATTATTATTATGTAGCTTGATCATAGAAATAGTTTTAGGCCCTTTACCACGTTAGGATGTGTTACGGGTAGTTTGAGTGGGTTATTAGTTATAGAGCATGTCATTTTGATCTTATTATGTTTATTTTATTTTATGAGATTTTTTTAGATTTTTTGGAATTTTTTTAAAAAATTATTACGAATTAATGATTATTTTTTTGGGATTTTTTGTGCCGCCCGACCGCCGATCGATGCCACTCCACCCCAGTGTAGCATCGTCGTGCCTCCCCGACTAGGCCTGACCACCACATGGCCGCCGTGACGCTGGAATCGCTGCGCCGAGCGATGAGCTCGCATCGCCAATTCCACCACCGGCAATCATCACCGCCGCCATCGAGTGGTTGCCTCGACATCCTCGACCCCCCAGCTAACTTCCCCAACCAGAGCGCCACCAATCGCAGCCCAGACCGGATGGATACTTTTTCTTCTAACGCAAAGCATACTACCAATATTTGCAATTCTAGAAAGAGGGTCGTGGAAACAAGAAGCAAATGGCTAGGAATATGTTACGAGCAAGGAGGAGGCGCCAAAAGTGCAGGGGCTGCTCGGTGCCATGAGGATGGCAATTAGCTCGGAGACAATGACTTTTTAATATCATGAAATCCCAAGTAGCTAAAGAGGAGTTGAGCTAAAATGCAATTGGGAGGGGGTATTAGGAAGGGTTGTGATGGAGGAGGGTTGGGGAAGGGGGGTAGTTAGACGATAGTAGATGATGCAGTTTTGGTAGTTCTATGCAGTTAAGGGTGTAAACAATCTATGATGACTTGAAAGCTTTTTATATTCGGTTCAGTTTGACTTGAATTCGTACTCATTAATTTTACGTTCGAAAAAATACTCTTATTTTCCAAGCCCTTTGCATAGAATAGTATGAATCAATCAATTGATTTAATTCATCGACTCAAAAACGGCGTAAAAAAGGAAAGGGTGCAGTGGTTTAAAACATTGGAGCAAGGGGTCTTTTTTCTTTTCTACAAGAGCCGAATATGATACTTCATACACCTTAAAGTTCATAGGAAGAGAAGAGATTATTTTGAAGTCCTTATACCCATTATGCTTAATATTGAATAGACTAAGTATTTACCTTATCAATTATCAAATCAATAGTGGGTTCTATTTAGGACCCGAATTGGCGCCGAATTGGATCGAACAAATATTTGTGAGGCACCCTTGTTCCGGTCATGGAATAGATAAAATAAATCCAAAAATGGATTTTTATTTAAAAATAAAATCTTATTGGAATTGTCTATATCTTGTTCATCCTTCGGAACCATACCACATCTCGGATCTGATGAAATAAGATAAATTGAGACGGTATTTTGTAAATACGTAATTATCTTGAATATAGCAACCATTTCTTTATTTTCCGATAGCCCGGAAGGGACAAAAGAAACATCTTGTTGCTTCTTCAACAATTTTTGATCTCTAGTGGACCTCTCAGTAAGATTTGAGCCTAGGCGAAGTTCTGACCATCTGTCAGAGAAAAAAGAACAAATTGATCTTGTAGGATTCCCAAAAAAATTCTTCGATTTCTTTCGGAAGATGATTACTCTTCTTCTTATGTTTCGTGAATAGCTGGGATATTGAGGAATATCCAAAAAGGCATTTTAGGAATCGATTTGATTCTATCTCTATTCGTTCCATTTGAAGAAAGGAAGGATCCCACGAGGCGGTACTTGTGATGTTTCGGCTTGGGATGCATTTTATTTGGCAATTTTCTGGATGTTAAATACCATTGGATGGGTCACTTTTTGGCTCAAAATTGATAGCTCATTGAGCAATAAACATAGCTCGAGTTAAAGAGTGCTCGACTCGATTTAGTTCGAAATTCAAATTCGATATATTCAAATTCCAAAAAATACTCGACTCGTTAATGTTATTAAGATCACATTGAACTTATATATTATTAATCCTATGCGAATTAATTATTTTACGTTCAACTAAAATAATCTTTATATATATACTAATAAATTTAACTAGTTATACTTATTTATATAACATAATAACAATGAGAAGGGGTGGGACGTGAGGGGGGGATAGTGAGCTGATGATGCAAATAATCGTAACATCTTTTTTTGTTGGTTGGACGATAACAAGGTCTCCTTCGTAACTTAACGTCCTCCCGCAATTGAGTGGTTACCTGATTGATGTTAACGACTTTTGTTGGTTGGATCAGGGAGAGGCCCTGCACAAAAGCCAAAGGCCCTACTAGATGTTAAGGTACATTACCCCTCAAGTTTAAGCTTTTCTTTGAAAAAAAAGAAAAGATTGTAAAGCCTGATGAATTGACTACTCATCTTCTATGCCCTTCATGCTCGTACACATTGAAACCAGCTCTTTTGAGTGTGGTTAGTAATGTTGTTCTTTGGGTTCAAAGGCTCCAAACAAAGTCAACATGCTTAAAGTTTAACCATTCATAATCAACAATTCAAGGTAAATATCAAATTAGGAACAAATGAACATCATCTTTTTTTATAGAACAAACCGTCAATACAATGTATAACATCTTCTGAGTTGTATAACAATGACACAAAGCCTCATATTCCGCGAAATTATTCTCGTTACAAACATCGAACATTCATGTCCATGGTTGTTTTTTCTCGCCGATCATATATTCTGTTTCCCTTCGTTTTTTGAATACCACTAAAATCATATCGGACTATAAATCGGCAGATGCAGCCACATACTCAAAATGCTGCCCATCCTGAAGCACTGCTCTTTGCTGCACTTGATCCAGCAGCCGGAGGAAGATTTCTCTGAAAAGGCTCAATGCATATAATAACAATAAGAAAATAGGCAAAGGGTGATATACAAATATACTCGTAAATACATTTGTACGAACGTTTTGACCATTTTTCTACGAAAATCACTAAACATGGATACTTACACGGTGTGGTGAATCACAGTACAGAAGTTATATGAACTTCAAACGCAGGCTATGCAAAATTTACACAACAAAAAAGTAGACAAGATGATAAATTTGATAGCCTCCCATCATTTGAACAAAAAACCAAAAAAAAAAGAAACAAGCTGATAAATAGATGTACCGAGATCAAGCAAGTATTCATCAGATCAATCTACAGTACAAAGATAAAGTATGGTGGCATAAAAAACAAGCCCGATGTTCTTTCAACCCATGAAGTTATGCCAGCAGGAATGCATCATATGGCATTAGCACATTTACGGTGCAGATTTCAAAAATACATGAAAACCATTCTGATGGCATGCAAACTTCAAACAATCATTTATCAAAAGCAAGGGCGACAAACAGTAGAACTATGAAGTTACTTAAGAATAAGATTTATGCAACGAGGTTTCAGCAGTATGATGACTTAGGTTTTAAGATAGCATCTTGAAATTGAAGAGTGAAGCAACCTCCTTGCTTCGCTTATACATGTATGTAATGTCATAAAGGTACCTCAAGTGGTGAAAGATCTGAGAGAGAATCAACCGGTTTCCTTGGCTTCTCCTTTGGTGGGTTTAATTTAAGTCCTTGACCAGAAGCCATTCTAGCAGCAGCAGGATCATTTGGAGGCGGAGGAAGGGGCGACCTGATTTTCCCAGCACCTGTAGGAGGTGGTCCGAGCAAAGTTGGTTTTCCTAAACCCGGACCACTCCCTGGTACAGCAGCTGAAAGCATACCAGTTCCAGCAGATGGTTTGGGCTTCACGTTAATCCGAATGGTCTCTCCTTCCTATAACAGAACAAGCTAAGTGAGAAGACAGCATTTCAACAATAGAGGCATTACGACAGGATCAGAATTTGAGCACCGACCATATACGTGTATTCATTGCCACGAACACTTTTCAATGTCAATAAATCGATTTGCATCTTGCTTTGGGGTAAAGCAGTACATGGAATAAGAAAAGATAATCGGGCTGATAAAAATCAGCTCAAATGCATTAAGCCGGTATTCATTCATAATGAATATGGCAATTGTCAAATATTACACAAACTCAATAATATCTTCTACTGCCCAATAACTAACTATTTAACAAAAATAATTGCCTATACTAGATTAATTTGAAAGACATTGATTTTTAGCTTCGCAGAGTGAGTTTCTTTCTCATTATTCTGGAATCCACGATAGACAACAAAAAAATTGTTTCACCTAGGAAGGGAAAAAGATCCAGACTCCAAACTATGGTTCAAAAATCGCATCATAACAAACGAAAAAAATGACCATATGCAACATACTAACATTGATAACCATCCCATCATCACAATTCACAAAATCAACTAAGATTCAGGAAATCTTCAAAAGATCAGTTTTTTTTTATTATTTAAAACGATGATTCAAGTCTGACAAATATTTAATTCCCACAGCATTAGCATTATTTAGAAGAGTAGAAATTAGATAGATGGGGGACCTTCAACCGGTGGTTGACAGCGGGGTGGATGTCGATATGGCCATCGTCTCCGCCGCCGGAGACGAAGTCGCCGGCGTCAGCGTCGTGCTCGCGCTTGAAGTACTTCTCGTGGTCGGAGAGGGCGACATTGAAGTCGAAGGCCTCGTT
>JAVDBV010004130.1:10910-41979 GCA_032619315.1 Piper longum | reverse complement strand
GTTGACGTCGCTGCTGCCTCCCCAACAATTGTACTACCTATAAAGTAATACACATTGTTTTTTCTTCGAATCCCCTTCATTATCACAAGAGCACCAGAGATGATCCTCATTATCTCATCTTTCGCCCTCACTTCAAAATTTTTTGACTCTAAGGTTCCGACAGAGATGAGATTCTTCATCAAATCTAGCACATAATGAACACAGTTAAACTTCTGGTTGATCCATCATGATTCCTCAAGTGAACAGAACAAACTCCATGTGTGACAAGAGGGGCATTATTTGTTGTGTAGACAATTCCACCATTTAGTTCTTTAAAATCAAAGAACCACTCTCGATTGGGCGTCATATGATGGCTACAACCAGAATCTAGCAACCATGAACTAGAGTTGCTAGTTGATGCAGTAATAGAAAGGTCTGAATCTACATCATCACACTCAGCAACATTTGCAGCAGTTTTTCCCTTGTCAGGTTTGCATTTGTTCTTCAGCTTCGGACAGTCTTTCTTCCAATGGTCTTTTTCTCTACAAAAGGCACATTCTTCTTTGCTCGGTCTGGGCTTTGACTTCGATCTTCCCCTTCTTCCTTTATTCTGGCTCTGCGACCGGCCTCTCTCTACAACAAGAGCTTCAACTTCTGCACTTGTGTTTTCTTGTTTTTCCTTCTTTCTCAATGCATAACTATACACGGCAGCAGTTACTTCACTTAGAGACACAACAACCTTCCCATGAAGTAGAGTAGTTTCAAGAAACTCAAATTCATGAGGAAGTGATCCCAACAACATGAGAGCCAGATCTTCGTCATCAAAAGTCACGTCCAGATTCATCAAATCAGTTACTAGCTGATTGAAGCTAGTAATATGATCATTTAGAGCGGTACCAGGAGAGCTTGTTCTGACTGCTTTTCTTCAAGAATTTCTCCTCCAGTGCCTTCAACAATTTGCTTGCAGAAGTTTCTTTAGAAAAAGCATACTTCTGCTCTCTAGAAAGGCACACTCGAATGGTACCACATGCCATTCTATTCAGCGTCTTCCATTCTTTCTCGTCAAGATCTTCTGGTTTCTTTTCTTCTATGGCAATGTATAGACCCTGTTGAAATAGGGCATCTAGAACCTCACTTTGCCACATGCCGAAATGACCGGTACCATCAAAAATCTCCATAGCAAATCTTGGATTTGTAACAGCAGTTCTTCCCAAAATTGAATATAAAGAAGCTGTTGCTTTCGATGTGGATGCTTCTGCCATTTCTGCTACAAATGTCTATTTAATAGCTCTCAATGCGGAAAACCAACTGGCTCAAGGAAAATTTTTTCTAATATGGAAGATCAGCACAAGCCGCAACCATAGAGCATACTAAAATTAACCAAGAGCTCGAGGAAAATTTTTTCTGATGTGGAAGATCAGTATAAACCGCAACCACAGAGCATACTAGAATTAACCAATGGCTCTGATACCAATTGTTGTGAAAAACGGGTAATTTTCACCAAAGATAACTAGTTTACTGTGAGAACTATTACCTAAATGACAAGCGTGAAAACTATTGTACTAAATAATTACCCGAAGATAAAATTCCCAGGAAAGTTGGTGGGACACGATAATCCGCTTAAAAACCAACTCCTAGACAGAATTTTATTAAGACAAGTAATATAAATAGCAAAATAATTAACACCAACTATACCTGACAATAGCTATTAAATAGACAAGAAAAGAACAAGAACAAATATCATAATTTAACGAGGTTCGGCAATTGCCTACGTCCTCGGACACTACTAAAATAATATTTTACTAAAGAGAAATATTACAAAGAGAGAAAGAACAAATTACAAATGGTAGAAAAGGAAGTTGGTAACTTTGAATTACCCTGTGGGATCTATTAAACTTGAAGGAGGAGGGTCCCTTATATAAGGAGAGAGCACCCTCCCCACATCCTTCCCACAATAGATGTGGGATTTTGACACCCACATACAACACCTCCAACGCCAGCACCACCACCTCCGTCGGCTCCCCCTGTCGTCGGCCAGCGCTTATTCAGCGTCGACCCTCGTGGCCGTGGCGACCTCATCTCGATCCAGGCCGTCGTCGAGTGAGTGCCGGAGAACAACAGGATGAATGTCACCAGATTGGTCACACCGGGATACTACACGTATGATACCAGTACTAAATAGCTAGCTAGCAAAGATAAGAGTACCTTGAACATGTACTGGACAGAATTTTCACTTTCTTGTGCAGAGAAAAGGTAGTGATCCCTACGAATAAACCTTACATTACACTGAAAGGGGCGGGGAGAAATGTCAGCATAATTGAGTGGCAAGATGTGGCCGGTGATGACAATATCCGTGACATCTACAAGTATCAGATCCAACCTAATGCTGCAGCTGCTTCCGTTTCAGTTTTTGCTAGCTACTTCACTGCAAGAAACATCAGCTTTAGGGTGAGGAAACGTAATCTAATTACTTCACTTGGTGCTGATCATTACTTCTTCACTCGCTTCATGTGTTAATGTGAACTATATGACGTGACATTGATGATGATTAATATCTCAGAGTTCAGCTCCAGCGTCCATGTCTGCCGCTGCGTTGCGAATTTCGGGCGACAAGGCTTACCTCTCCGGCTGCAGCTTCTACGGCGGCCGGGGTACACTCCATGATGACGTGCGACGCCACAATTTCAAAGAGTGCTACATTGAGGGCTCTATTGACTTCATATTAGGAAATGGGAAGTCCATGTTCAAAGTATGCTTACAGCTCTTCTTCTTATATTATATAAGGACATTAAATCAACCAAAATATAACAAAATAAAATTAGAAGAAGAAATTATTACAATTTATCTCCCCCTTCAATACAAGCATATCAAAACCAAGTCATTTTGACGAGGAAACACGCATTTGGTGGTGAAGAATTTCAGTACAATTGGAGGTTTAAGCTTGGAGTGTAATTTGAACAGGATTGCGAACCAGCTTTGGATCAATTGCAGCTCAGGGACAAACATCGGCAGATGAACAAACGGGAGGGTGATAGGAAGGGGCCCACTTGCGTGGGCCCCGGCCCCATACTTGGGGACAGTTTTTTCTTATACTTTCTTCGATGATTTGGTGGCCCCCAGCGGCTGGGATGTTTGGGACCCATCCAAAAGCACGAACCAGTAATTTTCTCTCGCCCTCGCTCCGGTTTGGCTCAGTAATTAACTGGCTTCGTTCCCGTTCGGCTTAACTCGGAATTTTTTAAAAGAAAATGTGATTATCTAATATTAGATATAAAATATAATATGTTCAAAGCCTGGCCAGAAATTTGACATCTTTATACACACACACACAAGGGGCGAGTTGTACAACCCTCTATATGAGTCGGGCGCATGCTGGACAAGAGCTAGGCTCTTATTTATCACCACCCCTAACTCTTCTATACGTAAAATGTTTGTTTTTTTATATGTAATATATATATATATATATATATATATACATATATATATATATATATAATATTTATTAAAAAAAAGGCAGAAAAGAAAATTGCTTGTTGTGATTGGGTAAAGTGGTTAATGGACAGGACAGGAGTATATGAGTTTTGCATTTGTATTCATCACCTGTGCTCAGCCATTCATTCCCAAAGTGATTTCATTCATTTATTTATTTTCCCCATTCTTAATTGAATTAAGGTCTCATGGACATGGATCATGCAATAATGCCGTATATGATTAATATTTTAAAAGAGCCCTTGCATGTGTCAATACTACTAGACCCAATCACGGAAGCTTTTATTTTCATAAAAAAAATTTTAAGTGAATAATTGATATCAGCATCACCTAATGCTCGTATGCAAACCTAATTTAATATCAGACATTAAAGGATGGTGAGAGTCTATATTATACAAAATCACAATCATATAATATAAATAAGTGGCCAAATTTGAAAGCTGATGAGCAAATACTAAGTTCTTTTGTTTTTAATTACCCTTTATGTGTAAACTATAACTCTTCAATATAATCGGATCTTACAACTAATTTTGGTCGACTAACTAACGCGACATGTTAGACATTCTCGTGCTTTGGTAAAGGGCGTGAACGAGGGCTAACCTAAAAATAAATATATGCATAAATATTTTCATTGCAATACAGTGATCGCAATTTGCTTCCCATAACATAATTTTACTGAGTTTGCTTAGGTTGCAAATTCGATCCTCGGCCGGAGCTTTATTTTCTTTTGTTGTCGTATCCATGACCTTCCAGGGGAAGGATGGCAACGACGGCGACATAGAAGGATAGTGGATGGAGAAGATAAGTGAGGGAGAGAAATAACAGTGGTGGTATTTTTGTAATTAAAATTTAACTTATATCTGACTCATGTAAAAAATAATAATTAATATAAAATAATTTTAAAAATCCAAAAAAAATATATTAAAAATATCATAAAATATAATATACACAATAATATCAAAATTATATTAATATCTAATTTTTATATATTTATTTATGAGTTGTTAAATTATTATATATGATCGACTTGGACCGATTTAATTGGACTAATTTCTGTCTGATTTAAACCGATTCTAATTCTAACTCCCTGGAAAATCGATTCAAATTTCTATTTATGCAACCATGCTTCCTACTCTTCTGGTTTGTCATCCACACGCTCCCAAAGATTTGAGGCTGGATTTATTCAATTATTTCCTTTTACTTCATCCACCAAATTGTCCATTTATTTTTTATCACCTCCGACCTCCATCCACGTTTTCTAAAGACTACCTTGTTCCTTTATAACACAATATCCAACGTGCATATAATAGCACTTCACAACGGCATCTCATGAACGTTTTGCACATGGCCAACCTCCTCAATTGGTGTGACCTCTAAAGCAAGCAAGCGTGATATTATTGGGAATTTAATCTTCGGAGGCACTAACGTTCAACGTTCACCTTATCAGAAAAGCACAAAAGCGCATTCAAACTCAATTAATATCGAACTTTTCCAATACTGAAGCTCATCCTTATCAGAAATTCTCACACGAACAAGCCTGGTGCTGTAGGAATAGCTCCAAATCCATGCTCAAATTCAGTGGCACCGGAGGCCACAATGACCACGCCGGATTCACCGGTCCCGACATCGGACGAAGACACTTCAAGTCCTGTGACGGTTATGTTGGACAGCCGGGCGTGAGGCCCGCCGATGAATAGCACTTTGGTTGACTTTTCAATGGCGGGCAGCTCAAGCGAGGCGATGGATGAGGGAGTGCACGATTGACCAGTAGGTCCTTCATGAAGACGAGGCCTTTCTCGGAGATAGCAACAGTTATGAATCTTTCCTCATCGGATGTGAAATGGGTAGCTGCAGCAAAACCAGATGGAAGGGCTGATGGTGGTAGTAGTAGCAGGAAGAAACTGTTGATAATTACAATCTGAGACCTCTCAAACCTTTGGAAGTAAATTCTAGCCGTAGGCAAAGAACAGGGATAAGAGAGTTGCAATTATAGATGTGTGGAAGAGCAAATCTTCAATAATTTGTCACCAATTAGAGGCTCTGATGTGATAGTGCTGGAGCAAGTGTAGTTCTTCTGACGCGGGAAACCGGTTGTGTGATGTTGTCCCATTTTAAATGGGCCCTCACGAAACTTTGTTTGTGGGCTTTATTTTCATAAATGGGCCGATTTAGGAAACAAAGCCCAATTGATGGCGAAGAAATTGAGCCCTCGGGTCGGACCTCCCTGGCTCGGGTAATTGAAAAAGCCAAGGCCCTTGGTTCATTGTCCATGACAATTTGACAATGCCTTTGGTTCTTTGAGTACATGTATGGTGTTACGGGTTGGCAGTTATGATTAAAAATATATAAATAATACATGAGTTTTATGTATATAATATACATAAGTTATAACTATGGCACCTTATTCGAGTTCTAATTAAGTAATTTAGTAGGTCTCACTATTTAAAATCCATATATATAAATATAAAAATAAATAATTAAATTACTATAAATTTTTAAATTAATTTAACATTTTTAACCAATTTGGTCTTATTTATCAAAGTAATCCTATAATATCTTTTAATGGATTAATTTGACTAAAAATTAATTTTATAAATATCTTTAAATGGATATATTTAAAAAAATCTAAAAAATATGTCATATTACTGTCAAAAAATACATTCTACTTTCTTTGCGTACAAAATGTATTTTATGGGACCTGCTAAAATATTTAAATTAGAAGTTATGAGATGAGAGTTGTATCGATCCCACCTTAATTTTTGCAATAGATACAACAGTCACTAATACTTTTAAATTTGAATATGTTTAAATAATAAGGAAAACTTGAAATATTTATATCACCGTAAATACCGACGAGCAAGTTATTTTTCTTAAGAATATATAAAAACTCTAAACTAGTAAGCCTGCAAGAGTTAGGAGTCACCACTGTAAAAATTCATAAAAAGGCAAAATTCTTTATTATCACAAATTGTGGCGTAAATGTATACTTTGTAATTGAATAAAAAGGAGATTAAACTTATTACCCGGTCCCACTTTATAAAATACTAAACGATATAAAAATAAGAATAACAATTAGCAAAGTCTTAAGGCCAATTACTCGCTCTAGAGATGCGTGCAAAAGAAATAGTTAAAAAAATTACATAATTTAGTTTTTATAATTAAAATAAAAGGCAAAAGAGTTTTTATTGCATAGAATTTTAGAGATTAAGGCCCCCATTAAATTCTTATTTTTTCATTTAATTATTATTATTATACCATCCCTGTTACAAAGACATGCCAAATCCTCCGTAAAAAAAATATACCAATTAAACCAATTATAAAAATACTATTCATGATGCCTACGAGCCAAAAAAAAAAATCATTTACCTGGCTTTTCTCCACATTTCATTAAGTGATCATGGCAGAGACATGAACATAAGGGGAAAAATAAAACCCATTTTAAAATTTAAAAATAAAAGCCAAAGAGTGATTATAAAATAAATAAATATACCATTTTTTTGTTTTTCTTTTTAATAAAAAGCACAGCACAAACTCGCCTCTCTTCGTCTTTGTTTCCCCGCCACGTCTCCTTCCCGCCCAAAAGCGGTCCACCACTTCCCAACAACAAGGCACATACCACGCCACTGTCCACGGCCGCGGAGTGCTTCCCCGCTGCCGCTTCGCCTACGCCGGTGCCTCCATGGCGTCCAAGCTCCCCGTCGAGTCCTCGGGAAGCCGCTCATCCTGGAACTTGACTTGTTTCCTCGAAGGCCGTCCCAACACTCCTTCCCCTCTTCGCAGCAACAACCCTGCTGCGCTCCTGCCTCCGCCTCCTTAGTCTTCCCCACTTCGCCTCCGACGACCATGCCCCCGCTTGCCGCACGCCTGGGGTTTCAAGTATCAGGTCTTGCTCTCTCCTTCGACCTCAGTTTTCTTGCCTCTATCTTGTGTTTGGCTTTTGTGCAACTACGTTGATTTGGTACAAAGGCAAGATCCTTGACCCGAAGTTGTGTGATTGGAAAGTAATGGTTCAGAATGAACATATTTTCGATGCTTCATTGTTTTATGTCAGGAAAAACACGATTATTTTGTTTCTGATTCTTTTAGGTCGATCTCGGTTTTTATGGCTCTGTTCCCCTGTTTGGCATCAAGAAATGTGAATTCTCTCGTTTATGCAAGAAGATTGACACACACGAATAGATGTGGAAGAACATGATTGTATTTGTGATGTTTTGATTAGAAATTTAGAATATTAGAATCACGATTCTGTGTTTTACGGTTCTTATTTGTGTCTGTGCGCGCGCGCGCTTTTTGGGAATCATTATGCGCTTTGATTTAGGATAAATAGAAGTATTTTTGTGAATGTTGGAGAAAAAAAAAAAGGGGGTCTTGATGCTTTTTGAAAGATCATGTTTTGGATTGTGTTGTAATGTTGGATTCTTCTGGATATTCTCCAGTGTTCGGTGTAACATATGTAAGGCGAAAATCCAAATTCTTTGTTCTTTTGGTTCGTTTAGTTCGTTAGACATGTAAGGGTTTTGATACTACTAGCTACTGTGGAAGAATTCGATTGGGTTATTGATCTTTCGAGTTGCATTTTAGTATGCGATTGTGCGTTTTACGGTTCTTTTTTGTGTTCTTTTGGACTGTCTCAATTTTTGATTGAACACTTCGATTTAGGATAAATTGAAGTTATTTGGCTTGAGTGAGTATGATTGTGATATATATATATTTTTTTTAAATGTATGACTGTGAATGTTGGAGAAAAGGGACAAGAACAAAAAGTTAAGTCGCTTCTTGTGGATCATCATATTTTGGAATGTGCTGTAATGTTTGATTGTTGAAATACATTTGCATCAATTCTTTATTTTCCAATCGTTTGTCATATTTTTTGTCCTTATCTGATATATATAGGCTAAAAACACATATATTGTGTAAAGCTATCTGAATTTATGATTTTAAAAGTCTCTGTTTCTTATTCAAGGATACATAAAGCGATATCTGTTTCTTATTCATGACTGGAATAAGCTGTCCTACTTTATGATTTTACAATCACCTGTTTCTTATTCAATAACTAAATTAAGATATATCCGACATATTTATGTTTTTACAAGTATCTGTATCTATTCAACGCTAAATTAAGATATCTTTAGTTACTAGATCAAGCTTTCTCTATTCATAGTTTTACAAGCATCTGTTTCGTTTGCAGGATCAAAGTAACTATCTGAATTTATGATTCCATCCTGAAGACTAGATTAAGCGATCTAAATTTATGATCTTACAAGTATATCTGTATCATATGCAGAACTTAATTTATCTGTCCGAATACGCTCCCTTTGTTGCACTTGTTGTTGCTATTCTTACAGAGTCACGCAAACTAAGCTATATTTTGTTGTTATACTCGGATGATCTGATCTTCCAAATTAGCTAGAATACATTTTTTTTTTAAGATTTAACTTATTACTGCAATTTGTTTTTTGCCTTTCGAAAGAACTTAACTCCCGTGTGAACTCGGTGCATTTCTGAATATTTCATTTTTATTTTTCTTTACTGCTCTTAATTATATACTAAATGTTTCCTTCTTTCAGAGTACCCAGTTTTTATTATCTGATAAGAAATCAAGCCTGGCCGAGGAAAAGAGGTCAGCCATGAGAAACCCAGTTGGGACAAAGGGTGTGAGTAGAATGCTCCACCTTAAAACCAAGTCAAAACCTCACAAGTCCTTTCTGAGTAGGAGCTTGAGTGCCGACCACATCTCCGATTCTGGCTTCCTCAATGATACGAACACGAACCTAATCCCTGGTATTAAAAATCGAATTATGATCTGTTTACATCCTCAAATGCCTAAGTGGGTGGAGACAGTTTTTACTTTTAGTAATGTTGATATGAAACAGGTGATTATTATGATGATGAAGCTGGGTTGGGTACCTGAAGAACTCTGCTTATGACAGTTGCATATCGTTAAACTCCAGATCAAGTAGGTTCCAAAAGCCAAGCTATTTGCTTTCGTTGCCATTTATTTGCTCTCTCTCTCTATACATTCGCACTGTTCGATGCCATTTCCCGGCTTGACACGAAAGAGAGTGAAATCAGCGACCTGTAAGTAAAGAAGACGGCAAAAGCTGAAAGCGGAACTTTATGACATGGAGGCATTCATTTGATAAAGAAAAATGAAATTCAATTAGATTTTTTTTTACATCATAGAAAATTCTTCAAGTTAACAGCCACAAATTAAATATAACAGAACAAGATGGAAGAGAAACGTAAGAAAGCTTTTGGCAAAGATGATGAATATAACGAAGTGGAGATGAAGGCGAATGAAAAGAAGATGAAGCAACGAGATTTTCCACCGTATAGAAAATATCAAAACTTTCAAGTTCCATCAATCGTGTCAATCAGTGGACGTCTTCCGTGGAAATTCTTCTCTGCAAGTCAAGGACCCTTGGAAATGAAACCAAGGTTTCCAGCTTGTGTGCCATTTGATGCTAAGGAATTGTAGAAAGGATCGACACAGTTCATTGAGGTCTTCTCCAAACTAGAAATTTAACCACTAAATGAGATTAATCATATACGTACACAGCTGATGGTAATAATTAAACAATTGTAGATCTACAATACAATCACTAGTTTTACACTGACAAATTTAACCACAAAATGAGAACAAACGAATCTTTAAATGCCCCCAGAAACCATGCCATCATCCATTGCCTTCGAACCATCACAAGATCTAGAAACATTTTCGAACAACGATTGAATCTCAGGAGTACACCGGGTGAAGGGACGGCTCCAAAAGTCATATCTCGGATTCTGCACAAAGGTGGAAAAAACTGTCAACTATACTTGAAAGCAGAACAATACCCAAACGGGAATCAGGGTAAATATAGTAACTTACACTTATTTTTATTATTACACGCCCATACAGAATAAAAACTGAGCAACAAAAAATTAACCAGGAGCATCCACATACCTTAATGAGCTCAATAAAAGTAATCAGTAGACCCCACGGATGTGGGCGGTTCACAATCAAACGCTCAAACAACACTCTTGTTATTTGCTCTTGGATGACATCCTACAATCACCCACACAACTGCATTTCACATCTACGCATAAAAACAATTTAAGCAAGCAGGTAGCTGCACTTTCAGAACCAGCCAAGAGATTTATCAACTCAAAATGGCGGTTTAAAAAAAGGATGAATATCCTAAATGGAAAGATAATTACACATGAAATAATTAAAACGACGAGTTTCACAAAGAAACCACACAAGCACAGGCATCGAGGGCTAACAACGAAAAATTGAAAACTATACTACTATTCTCGAAAGAAATGCATGCACAAACAATTCCTTAAGGAAACACTGTTTATATCAGACAATCATTTTTAGGAAGTCACTCCATTTAGAAAAGTTACCTGGTTAGCTTCAGCGAACAAGAATAGCAAGACAAAAGAGAAATAATGTGTGTGGTTGTTTGGGTAACGTAATTGGTTTGCAATAGCATTGAGGACCAGATAGCGTCCTTCTGCGTCCAAGTCTCTAATCAGGGACTTGTATACATCCATGGCAGCACTAGCTAAGAAAAGATCCATCGGTAGTGCATGGCTCATCTGAGATGGAGGTGGAGATTTATTCTGCATTTGCTGAATCGCCTGTAGCAAAATCAGACAAATAGTTTTTAATCAAGATGGGAAAAAATAGCCACAACTCAAAATGAAATGCACCCCACAATGTGAATCTTTCAGTTGATGCACATGTTAAAGGCTACAGCCATTGCGTTAAAGGGTGCAACTGTACCTGCATGCCCACATACAGTACAAGAGAGTTTATGAGAGGAACATTATAGCGAGTCCCCGCAATTGCAGATTCATTTTGTGGAAGTAGAAGTCTCTGTTTCAAGTCTGCCATCAGGGATGATCCTTGTCTTGTCTGAGAATATATCATCACCATCAAGTAAAGATAACAGTTAATACATGTGTTGATGAGAAAATTTATCAACCTATTTTGGCTCACTGTCAGCACAATAAATACACTTCACTTAAACAGTTCTAATTTGGATAAGTCTACAGCCCCAGAAATTAATAACACGCTCACAGCATAATTATGACCCATACCATGGACAGGAATTGCGTAAATCCAACAGTAAAACATGTGGCATCCACAAACATGCAAGCTGATTCAAAATCAGATTATCTATCCACATATAAAGGAAGAAATAACTGCTAACATTAAAATTCCCTCCATTAGTAAAACATTGCATAACTTTATCCTTCCATCCCAAGGAACAAAATGTAGTAAAGGAAAGACCGGACCAAGCAAAAACAAGAGCATAGTACCTTGAGATAGTCATCGATTTCAGGCTTCAGCTGTTTAGCCTTTAACGCAGCATCAACTTCAGAAAGGATATTTGGGGACTGACCGATTTCAGCAAGCAGATCAATCTTCATAAAGAAGAAATAATAAGTAACTACTCTGCCAAATGAGGAAGAAAAGAATATAGTGAACATGAACTACCTTTAAATTAGGCGTCGAAGGATCAGGCAACCTCATATTATGTGGAAATGCACTAAGAATTACATTTCGCATTTGAATACAACTAGCAGGGATAACATCACAGAAACTAAAGTGGTAATCACAAAGGAACTCAGGAAAATCATGGAGGAGCACAAGCAACACTCTCAATGTTCCCCTGTAGAGGTGCTGAACCTGCAATAACGACGTAATAATATATTAATCTTCATAAAAAAGCAGACGGTACATCTTCCCAATTCATGTAAAAGCACAGACCGATTCTCCAAGTTCAGCACTTCTCAAGTATGGCTCCATGAATTTGAACAGGTCAATCAGCAACCGTTGCACAAAAGGCCAGCCTTTTTGTGCAGGACTCATCAGCAATTTGGGCAAGAAACTTCTGTGGCTAATCAACTCCAACCAGGCAAAACTGGGCATTAAAAATAATGTGGCAACAATGAATTGTCGAACCAAAACAGAAACATAATCTATAGAGGCTAGCAGATAAAAAGGAAAGGATGAGAGCAAATCAAAACCTAAAAGAGGGAACCCTCAGAGGCTGCAGTGCATGAAAAGCATTTGCAAATGACGTCAAGATCTGGAAGAAATCAATTCCATCAGTAAAATTAGCACTAATTTGAACACTATACCCATGACAAATGGCATTGTCTTACAAGAAAGTTAGATCCATCAAAGACAGGATCCGATGAATTAAGATCTAACAGTAAGTAAACAAAGAGTCTGAAATGTGGCCTTGGGTTGAAAGATGATTTCTTCTCATCTGCATCCTTCTGAATGACCCTTGTCATCACACCCAAAATCTGAAAAATGACATCATTAATTAAACAACTATAATAGAGACAAGCTAAGTAAAGCAGAAGAATTGTAATAATTTAACTTGTCAACCTTGGATAAGAAGCTGGTTTTGGCTGAGGCTTGCTCTACAACACAGAACTACAAAAAAGATAGGCATAATCAATAAATGAAAGCTAACCTTTACAAACCAATGACTAATGCAACTAAAACATTGCATAACTCGACAAAGATAAATTTACCTTTAGGACAGACACAATTAGCTTTTCAAACATATCAATGGCCATAAATGAGAACTGAACTTGCTGAGAAGTATTGAATGCAAGTATACCAGAATTAATCACTTCAGCAGTGCTTAAGCAGAGAGCCAAAGAGAGTTCCTGTGTTCGTGGGAGAAAAATTAATAAACAGTCAGGACGTTCATCTTCAAGAAATGAAATAATTATGACAGTAATCATGAGCAACATGTAGAACAGAAAAAAGAAAAGTAACTTTTGTAATGTCAGTTTGAACAAGTAAATTTAATAACTATCTACACTTGTAATCCCATTCTGTACCATCAAATATTGTTGTCAATACCCTTTCCACACCTTTCAAGTTCGGAAATAAAAGAATATTTTTTCTATTTTTACTTTTGACAAATTTCGTAATATTTTTTGAAGAACACAACAATTTTACCATAAGAATGCGAAAGAAACGATCTGTCATATCATCTCCTTTAAGCAACCCACTCTGATGAATTTGAGATATTAAATGCAAACGTGCTGCATCAGATGCAGCAGGATGTTCACAGATCTGACACCAGTCATTGAATATAGCAGAAACCTGAAACAGAAAAAAAAAAATCAGAAATCAAGAAAGCTAATTTCCTCGAATGAAATATAAAAAACAAGCTCATGAACTTTTTTATTGGAGAAGCTCAAAGAATTAATCCAGAAGTTAACAATCAGCAGTGATCGACCACAATAGGACTACTCTCTGTATATTTATCATTAACAAGAATGTGATAAGCCTCACTAGTTTAAAACAAACGAAAATATTCTTGATCAAGAAAAATAATGAAAACCATTTGTAAAAGAAGTAAAATCTTTCATGTAAAAATGTACCAACATAAAAAATATTACTTAATTTTATAAAACGGCCACTTGATGGCATGTGGCAACAATGTGATAGTAAAACAAATAAGAGAAAAATATTGAGCAGGAAGAACACAAAAATAAAACGAAAACATAAAAATGTAAAAAAATTCGAGCCATAGAAATCAATCTCTCAATATATCTCTAGTGTGGCAGTATGTTAGGACACGTAAATGTAGTTATTGCAAGTAGTCTCTGCCGTAAATCTAGCAGCTATCCTAACCAGGTAAAATATGTATTCGACAAACTAAGTCACATTACTTGATCACGGAAACCAGTAGGATCAGCAACCATGCCCTCTGTTGAATTAAAGTCATCACGGTTTGTCACAGACGAACCAGAAGGAACCTATATCAATCAAACTCCAAACAAATCACAATTTTGAAATAAATTAAAAAATAAATAAGATTTTAGCACGATTCATTAGAAAAAAAAAATCTATATCAACACTAACAAACTCACCTTCTTATCCTTTGATTGCCTCAGCTTATCATCTTTGCCAATATTTAAAGACGCCAGAGTGTTAGAACTGGCTGAGGGGTTTTTGGCAATCTCAACCAGCTGTTGCAAAGATTCTGGAGACCCAGGCCTCATAGCAAGCTTAATCACATACGAAAATGTCAGAAGACGCACCAAATTCTTCTAAGAACGTGTTAAAGTAAATAAATGCACAAGAAGCAAAAGAACCAACAACGAACAACATACCTTGGTTAAAGCATCAATAATATTATACAATTCTGATGCACTGACTGTTGGTTCCTGAAGCACAAGAGTCTTGACCAAAGAGATAGCAAAGTCTGTAGCAGCCTCTGTTAAGAAAATGTCAAAATAAATTCAAGAGACAAATAATCAACATAAGCACAAATGAATGGCTGAAAATGATAAACATACTGTTTCTTCCCCCATCAACCAGCTTAGCCAGATGCACATCAAGCTCAGCAAGGTTTAGCAACTCAGAGCGAATTAGGCCAATTGTGATATCCTTGTTAAGCTTTCTTTCCTCATTGGAGTAAATTACCTGTCAACCCTTTTATCATATCACTTCCACGATTTTTAGAGTAACAAAAGGAGATAAGCCATTGACACAAGAATAGAAACAAGGTTCATACAATATCAGGAAAACACAATTGAATAGCCTAAAGATGATTCAAATATAATAAAAAATGTTTTACTCAGGACAAAATATGCACAACAAAGGTTCTTGTACAAGCAGCCAAACAATGCAGCCAATATAGAACTCGTTGGACTAAATTTCAAGTATGTTCCAAAGGCAAGACAAAGCCAATGACCTACCCAGTTTGTCAGCTCCTTCACAACAAGCTTGCAGACATCACGAATGGCAACTAGAAGTGAAATGTAAGAAGTAACATGTACGCTGTTTGAAGCATTCTCATATAATCTTTGGAAGACCTGTTCCAGTGACAAACAGTTACAGTCCTTGTCAACGCAAGATAACCATCGGATTAAGATGTGATATTTAATAAGTCACCCTTTGTGCAACAGCCAACGCCGCCTCATC
This sequence comes from Piper longum, assembly GCA_032619315.1. Taxonomy (NCBI): domain Eukaryota; kingdom Viridiplantae; phylum Streptophyta; class Magnoliopsida; order Piperales; family Piperaceae; genus Piper; species Piper longum. The sequence goes on along the minus strand of JAVDBV010004130.1, from coordinate 26,558 downwards.
TCTGCCATTGCACCTGAGAAGGATTTCTGGCAACTCAGCAATAACTCCCTGCATTAAAACGAACAAAACTTTTGACATCTGTACAAATAAAATGAATGAAGATTGTAGTTATTAACAGTCACATTAAGCAAGGACATCATGCAAAAATAACAGCATGATAAACATGAAAGATATTAAGGAGGAAAACAATATTTTAGTATCATCCATAGATTGATCGAGAAAGTATTGATACCTGAATATCAGTATCAGTAGCATCTTTTGCAATAAGAGAATCCAGCTGGTAAAGAAAAGTACAACTTAGGCCACATAAAATTAAAGAAAACATTATTGAGCTCCCATATACCTACTTACAGAATACAAAAGATGATAGTTGACATACCCTCTCTACAACAATTAGATACTTGTCCAAAGCATCACCAGTACTCAGTGAAGGTTCTGCAACACTAATAACCGAACGGTCTGAAGGAGCAGAAGAGCTCATGAAAGTTCCCAATTCCTAATAATCATCAACTGCGAGTTACATTCACAATAATAAATTCCAAACCAAATATGAGGTCAAAATAGAAGCCTCATACATGAGCTACACTAGAAGTCTCCACTGGACGTAACTCCACAGGCATAACAGCCGAAGTGAATGGAGGATTAGTCGCGTTAACATCCACAGCGTGCTGAAGACCAACTTCACTTGTACCAATAAGAGAGGTTGAGCTGCATAGATGATGAACACACTTTTCACATTACAATGCTGCCCTCAGAAAGGAACTGTACTCTCACATGGAGAGAGAAGCAAATCAAGGCTCAAATTCACCTCATCATTGAAGAACCATGATCAATTTCTTCAGGTATAAAATCAATTTGTTGTGCAACTGCACCAAATCCTTGAGCCCCTTGGGCTGCAGGATAAACAACTGCATTTAATTGTCCTGATGAAGTGTAGACACGAGCTAGTCCAGGATTTGTAGAACTTGCAGATTGCCCAGAAACACCAGAAGGCATAATGCTTGAATTCTGTGCAGACTGATTTTGCCATGGGAATCGAATAAAATCCTGGCATTCATAAAAATAACTAGTGTCAACCACATGCAGGGAAATGCTTAGAATCATGAATGCAAAAACTAACCTCATAAACACGCTGCTGGGCTATGGATAAGCGACCAGGCTTTGGGCGAAGTGCTTCCGGAACACGAGCAAATGGTCCTTGAGTATATGTAGCTGCATCGTAAAATTGAGAGCCAACTCCTTCTCTCAGTTTCCTCCTCTGAGAAAGTTGTGGAGCCATTTCACCATCAATGGTTTGCATCGCCTGTATAACACACAGATAAGAAGTGGCACAAGATGTCACAAACACTTGTACAGTATGCTTTCATGTCAAGCATACCAACTAATAAACAATATTATTCACAGCCAAATTTTGTCATGCAAAAGTAACACAGACTACAAAGCTCCCACTCCCATGGCACATGCACACGTGTAAAAAGGAGATTATCCACAATAAACTTATAACAAACCTTCTCCGTAGCAGATTGCTCAATAAGTGCACAACCAAGATCAAGATTGTCATTTGTCATAAGCTGGATGGCTTGTTCCAGTTCTCCGTTAGCATTCATTGATTGTAGCAAAGATTTTATATTGGCAGTCAAAGCAGTACGAAGAAGTTCCTAGAGGAGGATAAAACACATATATGAGCTAGGGAAAAATTCATCACATAACATTTGTATTAAAGAAAACAAACCTTGCATGTCACATGAGCTAAACTTCCTGCTAGACTAGCCACCATCAAACGTGCAGCATTGTAAACACGATTCTCATCAGATTCCATGGCGAAGTCCTATTATGTATGTCAAACATTAAAATACTCACCAGTAGTAACAAAGATCAAACAAAATATGTAAACCATAAAAAGACTAAAGACATTGCCAACAAACCTTTAGCACAAGTTCCATAGTTGTGTTCATTGCAATTTTAACACTGCGCCCCACAATGGGAACCATAATCTCTTTAACTGACTTGTCCAATGCTACTTGAATAACCCTAAGCCAAGCACATTCTTATTGATGAATCACCTTCAAATGCATATAAATCAACATCAAAACAAAGAATGTATCAAGTTCAGACCGATGGAATCGCCCATTTAAGCCCAGCGAATCAAGCTTATTGTTAACAACAATTTGACCACCAATGTTAGGAATTGCAGTAGCCAGCTGCACAAATCAAATACCAAAAATGTCAATAGGTAAATCATGACACCTGAAATAGAATTGTCAACTTAAGAACAGCCAAGATGTAACTTGATGTCTTTGACAGGTCGACATAAATTTAACAAGATTATCAAACTTTACTTCCTTTAGCAACCATTCAAACAACTCAACAAATTTGGTGACTTTGTAACTTTCACACAAAGCAAATAACCTCAATAAACTTTCGTTTAGTTGCCAACAGTTGGCTAGTCGGGTTGCCCTAGTAGGGTTATCTTTAATCCATTAAAATTCTTACAAGTTAACCTTCAAATTTAAGCTCAATGTGTGCATCATAACAGCACAAATTTGCAGCGATTTCATAGAATGAAGCATAACAATCCAAGACTGCAGATATCCAAACTAATCAAATATAACTGTAGCAATGTACTATTTGACAACTAATAATAATTAAAAAAAATAAAAAATAGCAAACAGCTTTGTAAGGATGCCAACCTGACCAACTTGATAAGATGGTTGAGATGGAGACACCGCTGAAAGCCCATGACCTGAAGGAAGCCGCTCTGGCAAGTTCAAAGGTCCAATCTTCTCGTCCTCACCTAATGAACTTGAGGACAGATGGATTGACGCATTATTGTACTGCAGCAAACAATCAAGTTATACATGCGAACATATAGAACCAGAAATCACACTACATGGGTATAATAGAAGAGGTAAAACCTGGCTCAAAGCATTAGCATGGCCACTAGAGAGAACAGAATTGGTGATGTCAGGCTGCAAATCAACTTGGTTTAATGCAGAGATTACTCCTGCATTACCATCATTAGCAGCATTTGGCTGTGTCACACCTAAATCCTTATTAGAAAAATCAGGATTTCCTTCGGTTTCACGCTGTCGATCTTTTAGCAATGAAGTGGGCTTTACGTCCTTCATATCTACACCAAGATTCTTAAACAGAACCTGAGAGAAAACAAAATATATAAAAACAATAATAATCATTAAAATATACAGAATCATTGAACAATAAGGAGTAATGAAGGCTCCATTAGACACTGATCACATACCTCAATATCAAATTTAAGATTCATTTTTAGGTTAGGCAATGCATAGATCTCAGCAAGTAGAGAAAGAATGCCCATAGTCCATGGATTTGGAGGCTGATAAGCAAGGCTGGATTGACAAGGCTCAAGAATCTGCAATTGAAAAAAGAAGCTTTTAGAACATCTAAGAAAAGCTACATAAGGAAGCAGGTGCACTTATCAAGACATCTAACCTTTGAGGTGAACGGGATCACTGCGATCATTAATCCCTTCTCGTATGCCTAAAAAATTATAATCACAATGCACGTCAAAAGGCTGAGCAGATAAAACATAGTCAACACCAACGTTTGCAATATCACCAAATGCCAGCGATATGTCACCAACATATTGGTATCAGCAGGCGGGCAACATGAAAGTTGCCCGTGACATGGTTGCCACCAACATCACCGATATGTCACAAGTAGTGGAGGGGGAAAGAGGCTACTCATGTTTATTTATTTTAACTTTTTTTGTTTTTTCCTTTATTTTGTTTGCAGTTTGTACCATATCGTATTATTGACGCAAATAATATTTGTTATTTGATTACAATTATGAAATATTAAAAATATATTTTTCAATTTTAAAAATTAATAATATTTGTTATTAGATGTTAAATTATTGTAATTTACTTAATTATTATTATTATTTATTACTATTATGGAATGTGGAAAACTTATTTTTCATTTGATTATTATGATGAAATGTTTAAATTTTATTTTTGTTTATTAGCGAAACTAGTTAGCATTTTTTATTAATTATTAAACTAGTGTGATTGGCTTAATTATTATCTGTTATTTGATTACTATTATGAACTAATTTTGTCAGTGTATATTTAGTCCATACTAAATATTTATAAAATTATTTTACCAATATTAGATAATTTCAAATTTCTCCAAAATATCTCCTAGATATCTCCCATATGTCATCAAGAGGATCGGCCAACACGATACTCATATCCAACATAGAAAACTCTGGTCAACACCTAATTATGCACTAGAAATAACAGACCTACATAATACAATCACTCAGAAGTTTAGGTGGAACAGCCATTAGCAGATCAAACTTGGAAAACAACTCATCATCAAAAAGAACTCAGGAAACATCCAGAATAAACTGTATCCAACATTCCGGTCAATCAGCATCATAACCTAAAACAGACAATATCTACCTCAATTATCAACAGTTTCGGATCTATTTCCCTGGCTCTCAATGCTTGATTTCTACCAATAGTGAACTTCCCAAGCCAACTTCCCAAATTTTTAAGCAATGACCTCTCTTCTGAACTAGATTTTATTAGTTCTGATCTCAAAAGAACCTGATGAAACAAAAGAAATATACAAGAGCGTGACCAAGGAAAAAGAGCATGTACCATAATCTAAAAAACAAAAGAAAAAGAAAATGCACCTTGCAGTTCTCATAAGTGGCTTTAACAATATCTTGGTTAAGAGACCTAGAATTGACTTTGTCCAAGAACTTCAAATATAAATCATGAAAATTTGGCTCAATACTTGCTCTGTCAAAGATAAAATTCACTAAGTACTTGCCACAAAAAATTGCCGAAACAAAAGGAATCTGTTTGCAGGGAAAGAACATATCATAGTTCAATTTAGATAAATAAATATTGCAGCTGGACATAAGCAATGGCCAAGGGCATGAACAACCATCAGAAACCTTCTTCCTTGATGACATTTGAAGGGGGAAAAAACACACACACGAACACAGAGAGAGAAAGAGGCATAGGAAGAACAGTCGTATAAATTGGCCATGAAAACAATAGAAAACATTCAAACAGCTGCGTATCACAAGCTACAAAACATGACGATGAAAAAAATCAAACAAAAAGGGAAATATAACTCAAAGGCTGCCAGGCATGATTGTCAAATGAGTGAAAATCACCATGGTTCATAAACAAATAAAACAACCTTTTCATCACCATGTACTGCGCAAACCAGGGATAGTAATCCTCTTTTAGAATCTCAGTGAATTCCTTAGCTTTGGTATCTATATTTGCTGCTGAAATATTGTTAATCATAAAAAATATCTTATCTTGGATATCTGACCCAGGTGCCTGCAAAAACAGACTCCTTGTTAACTACTAAGAACATCAAGAATCAAGAAAATAGGCTAATAAAAATAATAATGAAATATAATAATAACTTCTACTTCTACCAAATCCTAACTAATTGCACATAAAATCAAAACCACTGGGACAGTCAAAAGAACTGAATATATGAAAGAGAACGTTGAATAGACGACAATCGTACATCAACTGGAGTATCCCGCTTTTCAGCAGCCGCAACTAATGTCTCGATGTTTAAAGCAGATCCAAAACCTGTGTTGTATGAATGCTGTCGGGGCATTCCTGCAGGATTTTTAAAAAAATAAGAAGTAAGTATATGAAGCACAAGATGAGGAAGTACAAAAATATGTCATACAAAGAAGTCACCTGAAGATGTCAATACACGAGAAGACCGAAATAGGCCCAGGGATTGAGGAACAGACTGGGGCCCATTTACACCAGCCTGAGAAGGAACAGCTGGTAATGATTGAGTAGTGGTCACCTAATAAAAAATAATAATTCAACTAAATTAAACATGATGATTATATTCTAACAGATAAAATAGATGTGATCAAAACAATGCATTGTCAGAAATATAACCTTCTGACTGCTATTAATTGTGTCAGCATTCAAGGTTCCAACTAGTGGATGTGCAGCTGGTGCTACAAATGGCTTGACATAGTTAGTCGGTGCTGCAGAAGCTTTCTGTTTGTCGTCCAGTAAACCTTGATGCTTTGAATGCTGTTGATGTGGGGAAGGGACATGCTGATTGTTCACTAATTGCCATGATGCTTCAGATGCCTGGAAAAAAAAAAAGCAGTTGCCAGATGTAAGAAATATGGAAAGGAAAAGATTGAATAAATAGAAACTTTAGGAAGACAGTATGCCTCAATATTCTCCTGCAGAGTAGAAACCTGGTTCTGGTCAACGGATGCATTGTTAGCTCCACTAGTTTCCAATTGACCTGATGAAACCCGAGCAAGAGCTCTGTCAATTAAATTAACAAGCTCCGGCCAAGTACTTCGTAAATGGGATATCTGAAGAATATGATTGCAGTATTGAGGCCACTCAACCAAACGGTCAATGAACTGCTCTAAAGCCGTAACTCCAAACAAGAACATCTGCACAACAAAATATCATAAGAAAAGAAATAATGAAACAAACAGTATTAAGTCTAGAGAGAGAAATAAAGTTCGAGATCAATTTGAATACAGACCTTTGAATCAACAGATTTACGCAGAGAATCTAAAACATTTCGTAGGGCCACGCCAAGTGTAAGGTGTCCAACAAGCTTGTGCTTAATTACCGAGCCTGCACCGGTTTCACACAAAAAACAATAAGAACACGCTCGATAGGAAGCATTTGAAGTCAGAAAATGAACCAATGAACAAGTAAATGAAAAGCATTTAAACTTAGTTAACGAATCACAAGATTTACAACTGTAACACTTGTAAAACAGCAAGGATGGAAAGCATGTGAATAACTTCAATTGTAGGATCAGCAATCCAGCCATGTGGGGCTAGCTAAGATGGATAAATGGTTATCTACTTACAAAGTTACAACTTAAACTTGTATAATCAGACCTTTAATTATTACCATACAAGTTTTCACAAACTGAAACAGAAAATTTAGGAACCAAAACATGGACTCTACTACCAATCTCAGAATAAACTAGAAGCTGATACACCATCCATATAGGAGCTCATCTTTTATCTATGTCGACCCCAATGGATAGGATCACCAAAATGGGGTCGAAAATGCACCAATCACAAAAAGAAAATGTAATGCACACATAACCACAAAAAAAGTATCAAAACAGTGAATGACAGTAATAGTACCAAATAGTACAGCGGCAATTTTAAGTTGCTTTTCTGGGTACTTCGGGTAGAATTTGTACTCATCGAATATGTTAGCTATTATGCAGTCAAAAATAGACTTCTCCCTGCCATTGTACATAATGAAGCACATCAGAACAAAAAATGATCACAAAACTGCACTTCAACCAGGGCCAAAATATTAAAATACAAAAACTTGGTTAAGATAACCACATGGTCCAGTAAAGGATTTACTCTAAATTTAAAAGTCTTTATCTACACATTGAACATAATGAATTAATAAACTTTATACTTCCTAAACCGATTTTGATAAGCATGTAACTATGCCTAATTACAATAGATCCACCTTCCAATCGCAAAATCGTTGAAATGGGCAAGCATTTGAACCATCGCATCAACAGACAACTGTCCAGAAAACATCTGATGAAAATAAGCATTTGCTTCAGCATCGACATCCTCTGAACTTCCTTCTGGGGGAACTGAATTTATCGACCCTGAAGAAATCTGTAATTGCTTCATTTCATTGACCAGTTGTTGGGCCATAGGTTGTTCGATAGCCTTAAGAACCTGATAACCATAGCAGAGTCATTTTCAAGTCTAAAAGAAAACCCTTCTTGGACTAAAACAGCCAGGAACATACATTTAGAAAACTGGCACATGATTCTGCATAAATTTTTCCCACAGTAGTAGTAGCAGTGTGTTCGTGCTCACCAAAAACCCTAGATATCTCTCTCCAAAAGTTAAAGCACTCCTACAAAAGAAATTAACGAGCTTCTTAATAAAAATCACAACAAAATTTTTACAATAGATAATTTCAAATCCTCTGTTTATATTTCTGAATTACTTTCTTTTCATCATAGATAAATTAATGAGTACATAATAGCCTTCACCTATAGTCAACTAGGTTCCAAATTAAAAATGAAAAATGAACTATTTAGTTTTATATCTTGCCCCATTAACTTTTGCCAAAATAAGATGAAGTAATCGATCTTATCCATGGTGATTAAAAACACCAGCTCACCTTATAAAACAAATCTTTGTACGTGTTGATATTTTCATTCAACCATTTTTCAAAACTGATAATTTCTCTCTTAGAAGCAAGAACTGCAAGTTTTATACTGAATGAGAAAGGAGCCCTTTCGAGAACCGTATATAAAATCTGCATAAAATAGAAATCAAGAAGCCGCAAATAAGTTAATCATTCTACACAATAGACAAAAACAACAAAATTCAGATTACACAAGTATTTCTACACAAAAAAAGGAATCACCACATAAAATGCCAAAAACCAAAAGCACTCATAAAAACAAATACAAAGATGAAATCTATAATGTGAATGTAAAAAGCTTGCATCAATAGAAAATTTATCTTTTTTACAAACGATGAGAGAATAACACTTCGAAACATTATTGACAAAACTCAAATCAGTAAAGGGGAAAGACATGGTAGTTTCCATCTAGAAATAATTTAAGAGCTTGTTTCTCATAGACAAACGTAGGTGGAAATCAAAAAAAAAAAACACAGCATGGAGATGGCGGCCAGTGAGCATAACCAATTGGTCAGGCTATCCAAGCATGTTGAAAATTTCATTGGAGATTCTACAAAATAGAAAATTAAGTCTCTGATTTAATATTTATGTTGGCAATTCCCAAGCTCCTTTTTCTTACTTTCCTTCCCTTCCACCCTTAAATTCAAGCACAACTCACCTAGCCATCACCATGTCCAATAACTACCACCATCAATTTCACTAAAAAGCATGTTTATTTCTTCTCTCCTTTCGAACCCTCTCTCTTGCAGACATCGTGATATTCTCTCTCCTTCATCTTGATCCTCCCAGAAGTAAAAGTTCGCATCATAGGAATTCTATACCGACAAAGGAACTTTAAAAAAAACACACACACGCACAAACAATAAAAGGGGTAAAGTCTTCCCAGTTCTTCTTTCCGAGAATACTATTGAATGCAAACCAAAATGAAAATAATAATCTATTTTACCTAGCATTAGTTTGGGAAGATTATCCTCTTTTAGTCGAGAAGGGAATTTTACAAATAAAATTTTTTTTTGCAACTTTTATAATCTCAAGAGTTAGAGTGGAGCATTCATTGCACTCAAGTTCAAACCAAATGACTGAACAAAGTTGCAACTATTTGGAACCAAACCAAACCATAGTTCTAGAGAACTGAATTTTTGGCTCTTTCAACTTGGTTTCCACGAGCTAACATAATGAAAGCTAGGCAAGAGAGAAATGGCCCTTTCTTATTACAACACAAATTGACGAAGATCCAAAAAGTTGACGCTCAGTACCAAAAAAAAAAAAATCAAAGCACTGATAGTAAGAAATTACACATCATTGAACTTTAAATCAAAGAGAAATCTTCCCATTGCCTAAATTCCTCAAAGAACTATAGAAATATTCAATCGAAAAAAAAAACCTTTCCCACCTAGGTCGTCTATTTAGGTATGGGTAATACAAGAACCAGGTTCATGCACAAAAAATGAAGGGACAAATTCATTTTTCAGCTTTAAAATGTTTAAAGTCACTTCCAAACAGAAACTGAACCCTCTAAAATATCCCTCAACCAATATAAAAGGAAATTTGCTTGGAAACAAATTAGCACAGTAAAATGGCCGATTTTCATACCATCAATCAAAAGGCCATCCAAGAATATTTTGGAAATAACTAGTGATGATGCTCGCTTCTTTAACGACACAGCCCAAAGTACAGCATAATGTGCTCAAGTCATTTTTTAAAAGTGATTAACTAAATTAAAAATCTATAGTTCATTCATACTTATAAACAGGATCTTACCCCAATAGGTACTAAATATGGGACTAAGTTGATAGATCTTACAATCCACTTACCTTAAGAAATTTCGTCTTCGAAATTCTAACATTTTGTTAATTACTAACCCTAGCCCAGGTAACTCCTTTGGCTCGTGACTAGTAATATAATCAACGCCCTCAATCTAGTCCATCATCTAACACAAAACCAAGTTGTTTTAATATCATTTGTGACAACCCGATCCAATTAGTGCAAAGTAATAGACCTAAATCATCTCTTCAAAAGTAGTTAACCAAGTTAAAAATATATAATTCATTATCACGGATTTTACCCCAGTACGTATTAGGTGTGGGATGAAGTTGAGAATATCTCGAAAATAACTAGTGATGGTACTCACTTTGCATTTTGTCATCATCAACTGCACTTAAATCCATTTTAAACAATGGAGCTTAAGCACAGCTTGCAATGTGGGGTGACAACATATCATGATATTCAAGTACAAGAAAAAAAATGAAGCAAACAACAACAGATTCATCCCATTTTCATTGACATATACACTAAGAAAATCATATTAAGCATAAAAACTCATTCGACTTAGTTGAATTAGAAAAAAATAAAAGATAATACCTTCAACTCTAAGCATGTATCAAGAATGTTGATCATGCTATCTGGATCAGTCACATGAGCATTAATAAATCCAAATAAAACAAGATGCGGATTTAATTTCCACAAAATCTGCAGAGTATTATTTCTTTTGGCATCTCGAAGCAAAGCTGGCAACACTGAAAAAGATACTTCATGCTGGAGAAAGTTAAAATCAGACTGCAACATAGAACAAGTTTCATCAATTATAAATAATACCCTTCAGGTGCATAAAGGCAATGGAAAATTTAAAAAGAAAAATTGAAGAAGGCATACAGAAAGACAAGCAAGCCCAATCAATAGGATGCCAGGACAGTGCTGGATGGGATATTCAATTATTTCTCTCACACTGTTGGTGTGACCCCTCTCTGCTAGCTGACATAGCACTTCTAAAAGATCCAGACATAGCCATGCATCATTTTCATTGGCAGGAGGAAGATTTAATCCAGATTGAGAACATAAAACAGACTGCAGAAAGAACATCAAACAGCTTAGTCAACACTAGAGGTTCCAAAAAAGGAACAAACAACACTAACTGTACGACAAGCATACCAGCTTTCTTGACGAATGTGCAAAAGTGAATGTTTCAGATGAAGCAGATACAGCATATCTTAAAAATGATAACTGCCCCTCGGCATTTTTCCAAACTGACCCACAGATGGCATGGAGTGGAAAAGGATCCTATTGTGGCATTCAAGCCAATAGAGTTACTAAGGAGAAAATATGAATCCTCGATGCAGAGGAAACAATGAAATAAAAGTAACAAACCTGGCACGCTCTTTCGTAGATAGACATAAACAGACAAAATGAATGCTTATCTGGAATATAAAACCCTTCATGATCTAAATTTTCCATAACAGTCATCCAATTGATATTAGGAGCCTGAATGTGAACCAAAGATGAAAAATTAAACAAGCCATAATTCCAAAATTCTAAAACATTTAAAAAGATATGCTGAATGGAGCATAATATTTTCGATAATTCACATTTCAGAAAAAGATAGCCAATGGACTAGTATAAACCACTGCCACCGTCATCACTGTCAGGCTGAATTTAGAAATATTAAGTTTTTAATTTCATAAAAACTGATTATAAACACATTTTAAAAACAGATAGGAAATATTTTACACAAGACTCACTGCATTAAGCAACCTTCCGAAGATTAAAATAAATAAATAAACAGATGAAACTTCCACATCACTGGCGAATAGCTTTCTTCTATGGTCATCTTATGCCTTTCATATTTGCAAGGTACAGCTTCCCAGATAATAGCCGAGTAAAAGCATTCACATAATTAATCAGTTTCCATAGTAATTTACAGAGATGTAAAATTTTTATTCTTAAAAAAATAAATTTTAAATTTAAATTAGAAAAAAAAAAGAAACAAAAAAAAGAAGAGAGAACTTTGTTCTGCACTTAAGAGCTAGAATAAGTAAGGACTTTAACAGATGCTAATACTCACGAGTAGTTTGATTGAATGTACTAGGGCATCAATATTCCACGAGTTCAAACATGACATATCAAGGATGGAGCCACTTCCAATAGCCGTGCAAAATATGGAATACATACTCTGACTGTCATCAAGGCCAGTGTACGTCTGGACAACGGTGCTTATTACCCTTGAAAGTGTTAATTCATTCAAAGGAGAAACAAGGGATAAGAGATTTTGGCAATGTGATTCATCAAAAGTACACCCATAACCAAGCTCCTTCATTACATCAGCCACGCTCAACTCCTTTTCAATTTCAGATAGAAGAGAATCACACCCACTTTCACAAGAATCATACAATAGATCCAGATGCCTGTGACAAATGTGAATACTGTATGTGAGTATGGCAAAATGCATCAAGCCTAATCTAAAAGATAGCATTAAGAAATGGATACCTCAGAAATTTGGTGTCAGATAAATCATCCGCAAGCATTGGAGAAAGAACGCACGAATTTTTATTCAGCTCTACTAATGACAACATTTTTTTGAACGAATCCACATACTTTGAGAAGTTATGAGACTGAGATAGAAAGGTTATAATGTCATGAACTTTCTCATGAGAATCAATGGCAAAAGGGTTTGCACATAATTCCTCAATCTGAACGATGCAAAAATTTTGTCCTGAAAGCACAAACTTTTTACATCAATAACCAAATATAATACTTCACATAATTGGACGAAGAATAAAAGGCAAATACCTTGAATTCTGAGGTCTAAGTTCAGAGAATCTGATAAAGCAAGCCCAATGCTTATCTTTTCCAAAGTTGATAAACGAAGCGTTTTTGAAAGGTCTCTTAAAAAACCTTCATCTATTGACAAATTTCCAAATGCTTCGCTAAAGATGGCACTAAAGTTTGGCCAGTCCATCATGTATCTTACCACACGAGCAAAAAGGTCTACTTTTATTTGAGAATTCCCTTCATGAAAATTGACTTGATAAGCAAAGGCTTGAAGCAGCTGAATGCTGCTCTCAGTTCCACATTCAACAATCTACCCACAAAAGATCAAATATATTAAGAACACAAGATAGCATTCTTCATCATATAGAATATTTACTAGATTAAATCAAGATTAAATACAGCCAAATAATCAGAATGTGATAAGAACAGGAAAATGCATATTTCTATAAACTCCATTAGGAAATGCAAGTGTTTGCAGATGAACCGCATCATAACCAACACAAAATTGAAAAGTAGTGGTATTCTAGTTTCAGAAGTAAACATGGCAAAATGTAAGCAATAGCAATATGCAACCAAGACGTCAGCTTTCATGTAACCTACGCCAGATGGTCACACCAGACAAACTCCTGGAAAAATTTAGTGCTTCACAAATAAATTATAATCCCTACTTCACCAACATTAGGATAGCCAACTTGTCAATACCAAAGAACAACTTGGGAAATGCATGTTCCTAAAATCCATATTTTCAAAACTGAACCACAGAACAACAAACAAAAGATTGATCAGAAGCGCTATCAAACTCCAACAACATTCTGGACATACTCGAGCAGCAAAAATGACAATGAGCAATCCACACTTCCGCTCTATAAGTAGCCTAAACAAGATGGTCGAGTCAGATGATCACACAAACTAAAAATCAGTGTATTGCACAAACAACTTACATACCCTATCGCATAAAAGCTAAGAAATGGTTTTCTAAATACCAAAGAATAAAAAACACGCCAACTTTTTTCACATTTGAACACAAATTTCGAATAACTAGACATGACCAAAACCATTACAAATTCCACACAAACTAAAAGACCACAGAACTACACAAAACCATAGAATGAGCCAACCACCATGAAAACCATGCCCCCAAATAAAGGGGCAAAGTAGAAACAGTAAATAAAAGGATCCAACAACAAACTAACACAAGCCAATAACACCAGCCAAAAATCAGTCTACTTCAAATTTACAAACCCTACTCCACCAACACTGCGCAATCTTCGACAACAACACAGAATCTTGGATAACGATAAAATGGGTGAACTTCAACAGCACCCCCGTAAACTACCAACAGCTAATCGAAGTTAGTTAGAAACAAGAGGTAAAAAAGAAAAACGAAAATGAGTAGACAAATCCAAGGGAACCATTCGAATCTAGTAGCGGACCTGACGGAGCTCGCGGAGTACGGAGTCGAAGGTGGCGAGCTCGAGGGTGTCGATGAGGAAGCGGATGTGGGCGGCGACGGCGGACGGGTGCGCCGCCATGGCGGTGATTGGCGGCGGGGGGTGTGTCCCTCTCTCTCTCTCTCTCGCTCTTGCTTTGATCTATCTCTGATCGATCGATCGATCACTCTTCACAACAACAAATGGGGACCAGGCGACGAGTGCAAGGGAGACCGGGGGGAAAGGTGTTGGGTGCTTCGTGGTGTTGCCATTAATTATTAATCTATACAATATTCGCCGACCCTATTTTATAGCTTTGTGGGCCGTTGTTGCTTTCTTTTCGGATTTTGGATTGAGGCCCATTGTGTTTTCTGGGCTTTGCGATACAGAATTTTTCTTCACCAAAACCCCTCCTACTTTTCTTTTATTTGTTTTTAAATTCTTTTGGACATTAATTAAAGTTGGGGAGTTCTTTCCATTTCTTCCGTATAATATTATAGTTGATTCTATTCACATAATAAATTTATAAATCATAAATATTTATTTAATTTGGTTTTATTATTATTATTTATTATTCAAAAATTAGAGTATAATTTTACATAAAATTAAAGAGGAAGCTTTGACTCAAGATACAAGAATATCAAAAGTCTTTCAAATTTGGTCATCAATTCAGATCAAGTGAGGTAATTTTTTTATACAGACAAAAATATTCTCTTTATCTAATCATATTTGTAATCCAACGGCTCGTATTAAAGTTAGCACGTATATAAATATTAGATAGAGCGGATACTAGTTATCCACACACACAAAATATAAATGATAAATTTAATTTAAATATTTATAACCTATTGGGATTAATTTGTCATCTATTAATATTTTCAGAATTTTATGCTTTTTTTATTTGTATAGAAACATATACAGTTACTTAAATCTAGATTTTTCTATAATTGCTAAACAATGTTTTCCTACACATATAAAATAGAATTCATTCTTTTTATTTGATAATAACAATTAACCAATTATTAATTTGTATAAATAATTTTTATAAATGGGGAAATTTTTTCCGTTTACATATGTTTTATTTTCTCTATCTTGCCTTACCTTTATTATTATTATTATTATATATTAAATGTGACTTCTTTAATTACACCTTTTATCGTGATTGTTTGTTTTGTTAACTTAATAGTACTTGTTTGAGAACTGTTGGTTTTGTCTGCTGCCGTCGCTTCGCTCATCTCTTTTCTTCCTTATTTTTTTTTTCATCTTGGCATACGTCCGCTAGGCTCTACAGCTCCCGCCATCATTGCCAACCACACCTCAGCCAACCGGCCACCGTAGCCTCTATTGTCATTGGCAACGTCAAGGCAGGCCCATTGACTCATCTCATCTTCGTCCAAACCAGCGAGCTCCTTTTTCTCCACGCCATCGCCGATCGTCGAACGGCTATCGAAACAGCG
>JAVDBV010004130.1:0-10890 GCA_032619315.1 Piper longum | reverse complement strand
CCCCCCCCCCCCCCCACCACCACTTCTTCGCCGACATGCGCAACTTCCTCGGTCGATCCAATTCCATGGATTTCATTTCGTTTCTGGTTTTGCAGTGTTCTGTTCTTTTGTTTAATGTTTTGATTTGTTTTATTTTTTATTTATTTTTTGGTTGTTTTCGAGGTGCCAAATATGTTGAATGTGATCACAAACTTCCCTTTTCTGGTGGTTGGTTCTGTTGGTCTTGTGCCCTCCTTCTGTCCTGGCATCTGGTATGTTTGCTGTGCGGGTGGCACCCTCGAATATCGTGATAAGAGAAATTTTTAACAAAAATAATTAATAAATATCATGGTTATGTTTGAACTTTGAACATTTCGAAGAGAAGAGCATTGAGGGACAATTATGCTTCACTTAAGTTGAAATGGGTGCTTGGGAAAAAAAACAAAAACAAAGGCCGAGATTGGTTCAATTTGGCAATAAAATAATTACAAATTAAAAACTACACAATTGTTTACTTGTTAAAAGAGTTTTTTACCATAAAAATGATGACGTTTTTTATTATTATATAATAATGGGAGAACAAAAACTAATTATCTTGGATGATAAATTTTGTAGATAATAGCAAGACTACCCTTTAGTTTTTTTAAAAAAAAAACTGGTGACAACGACTGGCTGGGACAATGCCCTTGGCCTTAAAGATGGCCATGTGTAACCCCAACTTGGAACCTCATTTGGCCAAGGGCGGTATGATCTAACAACCCTTGGCTTTGGAGCGGTTGAACTTGGCCACCACAACGCGACTGGCATATTATTATTATTTTTTATTTTTAAATTACAAATTTGGCTAGGGACATTTGAGATAATTTATATATTTTTTATTTTAGTAATTATGTTTGATTTTCCTATTAATTGATGACCGGATATATCAAAAAATTATTTGGTAAAAATGTTTTTTTTAAATTCTATAATTAATTATGTGAAAGGGAAATGCACATTTAAGTGATAATTTAAGCTAATCTTGAACTCTAATCATATCAAACATAAGCATGGCAAAATTTGAGCTAAGCACAATTTAATTCTAACTCGATCAACTGTTGCACTTAAGTCCAAAACACAAAACTGATAAGATAAAATGACACTGTTGTACACAATCTGTTCTTCCACACGTCTCGCAAGTCGTAATGTCAACTCGTTCCCGTTTCCTCACAACCCAATTAAAAGGGAACAAGAAAAGTTAAGTCAAACTACATCGTAAATGAGCAACTGCAAAGTCCAACTCCACCGAGTCAAAAATCAACCGTCCATTTCGTTCCAAATCCGCGGCTATAAGAAATTTCCACGATCGCACGCCCCTGTGATTTGGTCCTATGATCACCCATCTCACGAGGCTACCGGCCACACTTTAGGCAAGCAAATTTATACAACCAGGTTTTTTTAAAAGAAAAAACAGTATAGACATCTCCATATAATTTCCATGAAATATGATTAAACACCGAAGCAATTATATTTAACAATTTTAAGTATGAACATATATAAAATATAATATTTTGACGTTTTGTACTTTGCATGCATTTTTTCCGAGAGATTAAAATATAAATACATATTAAAATAAATACATGAATAATTGATTCCTCAGCTCTAACAAGTTTTATGCTATCTGTTTTCGCTCACTTAAAATAGAACAACAACTGTCCGATTATAAGATGATATTTATAATCTTTATTGGGTAATATTTTAGTCAGTTGTATACAGTGTTTTATATAAATTAATAATTTGTTTTAGTAAAGATTGACATCAGAGGATAATTACTGTTTTTATTTAAAGAGATAAAACCAAAATCATAAATATAAAACAATATAATGTTGTTGTTGTTGTTATTATTACATACTAATAGCTAACTAATATAATCTTTGACTGTAACAAAAAAATTTATATGAAATCTTGAAAAAAAATTGACAGAGTATAAAATTAACAGAGTTCGCATTTGACTGCAACGATTATTAGCACGTTTGTTTTCAAGCGTTTGAAAAAAGCAAAAACAACGTTTAATAAAACTTATTTTTTAACACTAATGCAAGTTTTAGAAGGATGCCCTCACCACTTTATATAATCCCTGTTTATATTCATTAGCAGCTTATCATCACCCAAACATTATTTTACTTGATGTACTTCGCCACTTACACATGACCTTTCACTTGTTGTATGCTGAGGAATATTTGAGTTTATTGTACAATTTTTTTTTGTATTTTTTGTCATTGATGCGCGGAGTTTTTTTTTTAAATAATTTATAATTTATACGTTTTTATTTTCGGTTGTGTGGTGTAAGAATAACTTGCGCTACAACATATATGTGCCCACTCGTGTTGGGTAAGTAAAAAACGATACATAGTTAATGTATCTGCTAAATATAGTTTAAGATTATAATTGTTATATAATTTTACATTTTCAATTAATAAAATGATTAAAACAGGAGAACCAAACAGCACATGAAGTGTTGTACTCGTAAATAGAATTGAGGTAATTGGAATAATCAGCGGCCTGAGTTCGTTCGCGAGTCGCTCGACGCGGCTCCACTCCCAATTATGCGATCATCAAATCGACTGCCACGAACAAAACGTGCCAAAGAGGCCACGTCCAGTGGACGACGATCGCAAGGTCACCTTCTTATCTCATCCTCACCCTGCACATACTCATAAATAAATAAAAAAAATTAAGTATATATATATATATACCATCTACTTCCCATAGCTCTTTCTAAGCCAACCTCTCGTTACTATTATTATTCCCTAAAACAAGGCCACATCTGTTTTTTTGGTTGAGATTAATCCAACCTTTTTGTTGTTTTAGTTCCTATTATTGTTGATTTTTCTCCCCTTTATTCCCTACCTCCAAATCTATATCCCCAGATTCTCTCCTTCTTGTTTCCTTTCATTTTGCAACACTAGTTTTGGATTCTCTCTCTGGGCTTGTGGTAGATTTTTTTCCCCCTTGTGTCCATATTGGCCTGGAAAAGAAAAGAGGAGGAAGGTTGGATTTTTTATATTGGAGGCGGTGGTGCTTTCATGGCGGCGGCGGTGGTGGAGGTGGTGATGGGGAAGCCGGCGGTTGAGCTGCTCGTGGGCCTGGGCCAGCTCTGGGCGGCGCTGCTGGTCGGGGTTTTGGTGGGCTGGCTCTGGAAGCCGACATGGGCGGCGAAGCGCCTCGGGCAGACCGCCGCGGCGGCGGCGGTGGCGGAGGACCTTGCTCCGTCTGCGCCCCTTGATTCGCCGTCGCCGGGGACGGCGAGTAGCGAGGCGGCGGTTTTGGGTGCTGCCGAGAAAAGCTCATTGGAGTCGGAGAGGTGGAGAATTGGTGTTTATTTAGGTGGATATGTTCAATCTTAGTTTCATTTATCTGAAAAAAATTGAAAACTGGTTTGCTCCCGACAGGTTTTCCTTGGTAGAAGGCGATAAATTGTTGGTGGCATTGAAGGATTTGGAGTACCTGTCCGAGCTTGTGGAGGTAAAGGATGGGGGGCCGCCGTGGATACCCGTGATGGATCGTTCCACCCCCATGATGACCTACCAGGCTTGGAGAAGGGACCCCGAGGTGAGCTTCTCTCGCTTGATTTTATGCTTCTCTTTGTATACTTGATTATGCCTAAATAACGAATTATTGTCTAATGTTGTGATGATATATTAATCTAACAAAATTGGGTTGCAATCTATTTCAATAGATGCATATACGAGGATTACATCAATTCTCAGTAACATATGAATACAGGCTTTACGTAACTAATCTTTTCGACGAACAAAGCATATGACTGTGTCCTTATATTACTCGTAATTTTGACATTGATTTTCCTGGTGTTGTAGTCTGCTTTTAAGGTCCCAGCTGTAAGACCTACTCATCAGTAACCGCACCATTAAAATTACTTAATTACACTTTTGAAATTTCAGTAGTCGATAGGTACTATCATTTATGTAGAACTTTATGATTGAGACAAACACCGGCGGTATGCCCTTGTAAGATGTCACAGATTATTTATCTATAGACTTTACATGCGTAATCTACATGACAACAAATTCTTTTTATAATTTTATGATGTGATGTCTACCAGACGGGTCCTCCACAGTACCGCAGTAGAACTGTTTTTGAGGATGCAATGCCTGAGCTAGTAAGAGATTTTTTCTGGGATGATGAGTTTAGGTCTAAATGGGATGATATGCTCATTCATGCCTCCACGTTGGAGGAGTGTCCTACCACTGGAACCATGATCGTGCAATGGGTACGAAAGGTAGAGGATTATTCTTTGCTTCAGCTTGTTCAGTTATGCCCTTTTTGTTTCCTGTTGAATGATTGTGTTTGCCTTTTCCCTTTTTCTTTGCAGTTTCCATTCTTTTGTAGTGATAGGGAATACATCATAGGGCGTCGCATATGGGAAGCTGGAAGGTCTTACTACTGTGTGACAAAGGTATTATATTTTTTTGTAAATGTTTCGTTTTTTATTTAATATTTCTGTTGAAGAGGGTTATCAGATATTGGCTGAAGATTTAAAACAGCAGTTCTTGTTTATAGTTAAGAAGTTGAACAATTCTAAATGCAAAATTTTCAATGACTCATCTTACACAGTCATGAACACACGGGACTGCTAGAAAATAACAATCATGAGGTTGAACTTACAAACCTTGTCAAGGACTGCCAACAAATTGCTAGTATGTTGTGTTAAGTTCTAATTCTCTCTGCTTCCTACTTTTAACTTAGTGTGTGATTACACATATATAAAAGAAACTATCTATTTGTCACGAGTGTTCTCACATTTTGTTTTAAACATAAAAATTGCAAGTAATTTCTGTCCCTTGCGTTATCATTTATGGAATTCAATTTTATTTTGGGGGTTCTCTTTCCGTTCTTTTCCCTATTTAAGATGTACATATTTGTTCTTGTGGGTCTTGTTCTTTTGGTGCTAAGTAATGTTTAATTTTTATCATCCAGGGTGTGCCGTATGAATCCATTCCGAGGAGAAATAAGCCAAGGCGTGTGGATTTGTACTATTCTAGTTGGTGCATTCGTGCAGGTAACAAAGTCATTCTCGAATTCATCCAATTATGGACAAGTTTAAGAATTATTTTTATTTGCGAGTAAAATTGGTATGTGTGATGGAATTATCATTAAACATGAGTCAGGTACTTTCTAGATTATTTGGATGTTATGATATGTACATTGATGCCCAAACTGGCATAGAGCCTGATTTCATAACTAAAACCAAATTTATCTATTTTGCTGTTGTTAATGAATAGTTGGCTCTTTTTTTCAGTAAGTTGTATTTTAGCTTTGTGGAGGGAACTAACACACCTATGGTTTTTGTGAACCAGTGGAATCGAATAGAGGAGATGGCCAAATGACCGCATGTGAGGTGCTGCTTTTCCATTACGAAGACATGGGTATTCCATGGGAGATTGCCAAGTTAGGAGTCCGGCAGGGGATGTGGGGTGCAGTTAAGAAAATCGAACCTGGCCTTCGGGCATATCAGATGGCCAGAAGAGCTGGTGACCCACCTTCTCGATGCGCCTCTATGGCCCAAATCAACACCAAGATCGACCCAGATTTTCTGCTGACCAAGGAATCAGCTTCTGGTGATGATTTATCAGAAGAGGGGAGTGAGAAATCTCAAGAAAAGCAATGGGGTAAAAACATACCCAAGCTTCTTGTAGTGGGCGGTGCTGTTGCCCTTGCATTTAGTCTCGACCATGGTCTGTTGACAAAGGCAGTTATTTTCGGTGTAGCTAGAAGGTTTGGGATGCTTGGAAAGAAATTGTAGATACAGCAAAATTAGCCGGCAGATTCAATCTTTACTGAAAGTTAAAACCGACATGGGAGCACCTGTGTTTACTCTCACATATAACACAATTGTTACCTCAAAATTTTGAAAGTTTTTGGCGTAAAGAACATGTAGGTGTCCACTATTTTACACTTCACAAGGGAAAGGCAGAGCAGGAGTTGTATTAGATGTTGACTATCTTAAATGGTCTCTGACCAAGAAATTTTGTCTTGAATAACACTATTTTATTCAAGCCAGTGTAGCTGTTCCATGCCAGCTCAAGAATGATTCAAACTGAACTCATAGCTGGAAGATTAGATGTTTGAGTTCTTACTTGAATCTAATTCAAAGTAAGTTAACTGGCTAGTATAACAAATGAGCTAAAGAGAGTATAAGTGGTGGTAGGAATGAGGTGCAAGGCAAATCGCAATTCCACTCTGAAAGTGATGTAGTGACGAATATTTTATCAAATGCTTTCCATTGTCTCACTCAAATCTCGTATCCTATCAAGTGTTGACACCTGCACTAATTTGTCCTTTTTTTTTAGCATATCGGCCAATCTAGGTATGTTCAACTCATATTTTTAATGAAGTTTGTTCACTGTTTTTACCAAGCTTTCTATCATACAAGCAAAGTTCAAGGCTATGCCAGTCATGATAGCATGCCAGTCATGATAGCATGCCAGTCAGGAAAAAAAAAGGAGCTCGTAAGTCAATTGGGAAATTGAAACAATCAACAGCGAACAAAGAATAGATATGACATGGGCAGTGTTGAGACACCAATCTATTCTGTTATTTCTGGTGCTTTAAATGGCACAATTTGCCTTCCTGGCCAAAATTCTATTTTCTCAAAGAATCTGCCGGAACAACTCCATCCAAGCCTTCAGTTAAAATTACCTTCTTGTCCGAAATGTAGAGCTGCAGTCCCTCTAAAGAGAGAAAGAAATCCCGATAAGGAACTCGAACAAAATATACCAATAAGCAAAAAACGGTAGCTAATTATATACCTTTTAATGCTTTTCTTACATTTAAGAAAATTAAGATGTTGACATCCCTTCGCATGCCTGGAAATTAATAATAGCTTCAAAGCATATTTTCAAAGAAAAAAACAATAATATTCAAGGCGAATGATCATATGAATTTACACGCTCACAAAGAACATATGTATTAATAGTCACAGACGAAATTTATAAACTAGCTTCCAGTAAATAAAACATATCTATTTTAATAAAAATTCAGCTAGACATGTCAAATAAAAAATGTAACATTTTAAAAAAATTAATATTTTCATTCTAATTTTGTTTACAATTTTGAAAAAAAAAATCAAACCAGATAATGCAACTGTTCCTTTATCTTTTGAAACATTGTAATCATGAAATTGGCGGTCCTCAGAAAATAGTAGTTTCTAAACAAGGGAGTTTTGATAGCAAAGACAAATCATTAGTAAATATTGTATTAGAACCAAACTATAATCACCACCGAAGTTGGCATCAGCTTCCAGTAAACCGAAAAGTTTCAAGTGAGATATGTAGTTTCTATCTTACAAGTGAAAGTCTCTATGCAAAGAAATACATCCCGTACAAAAATAACGTAATGGCAGATGACAGTGGCCACTTGAATATATGTGAGATGCAAATGACTGCCTATTATCTTAAATGTACATACCACTTATTATTTCACCATCAGTGGGCAACCCACTAGAAAAATGAATGTGCTACCTCTTCATTCGTTTAAGATCAAATTCCAAAATGGAGTCGAGATTTTTACTGTAAGTACCATGCACACAGATTGCATATAAATAATAATAATAAAGATCGCCAGTTAGCTGATCAAAATATCAGGTCAAAAATGAAACAAGGGAAAAACTTAAGCCAAGTACCTGGAATTTCATCAGCCAAAAGAATGGGCTTTAGCAACCTTTCGGATTCAACAACTTGATGGAAGCAAGAAGTTCAACGTAAACCGTAGCTATTTATATTCAGTTCACCCGAAAAATGAGGAAAAATCAAAGGAATTGAATAATTTCAAATTCCGAAGAAAAAACGCATAGAAAACTAAAAGAAAGACTCCAAAAAACCAATATTTATATTCAATTCTCTTAGCGTACTGCCTACTATTTACTTACATATACATCCCCAAGTCCAAACCTTAACCAGAAACTACCAAAAATCATCAAGCATAGCCAACCAAATTGTGTTATTGAAGAAAAACAGTTGTTATTGGACATTGTGTGATGGGTGCATCAGGAAGAGAAAAATAATTAACATTTAAATGTGCGCACGAGGAACAGATGAGAAAAAATAAAAGTAAGATAATTACAATTGCAATTATGAGGGATTAATCTTCAAAAATATAAGGACTAATGACAAGAACTATATCAGCAGTGCTAGCTCACTTACAATGACATCTAAGTAATTATTGCATGGAGAGGTAGACTGGCCTGACAAAATGAAATCCAGATTACACATTCAGTTCATAGCACACATATAAACATGCATGAATTAACAATATTAATATGCTATATAAGTGAAAAACAAACTATAAGAAGGTATATACTGATGCGTTTGGGCAGATTGATCCTAGATAAAACAATGAGAAAAACTAAAGCTTAAATACCTTGAGCAATAACATTAACAAGATAACACAGAGATAACAACCATCAACCAACAGTTAAGAAATTCATAATAGTTGTATGGTGTATAACTTGCACATGAGAAAAACAATGCAATCTCAATTGTATTGAATCTTGGAATTTACAACAGCTGATGAACAATACAATTCAAACTATGGTTCGATTCGCATAACTTAAAGTTGAACCAACCCAAGGAATAAACTGTTTCGTCTATTACTCCCCTTCAAACTGTAGAATCAATGAGATACCAAGCTTGGAAAATTATAAAGCAGAGAAAATTCGAAGAGATGAGCAGAGCAACCACAGAGAATGAATGTATTAGTTTCCTGTTCAAATCGTTGTACACCTCTTATAATTTGCACCTACTTCAACTGACATTTGGAGATACAAATGAAAAAAAATGGCATGATATTTTTTACATGCTGTTTAAGTATAAGAGGGAAATTTAACGTCATGGTAACCTAACAAACATCAACTCTTGATAATCTTCAATATTTGTTACAGAGCAACAAAGTTTATTTGGGGCAGAGCAACAAAGTTTAGGAGGAGATGAAGATAAAACAGAATGTGGAGAGAACTAGAAAGGAGGACAGGAAATTGGAAGAGATTGAGCAAAGCAACCACAAATTTTGGAGAAGGGATGCATTAGTTTCCTTGTACACCACATATAATTTGTACCTACTTCAACAACATTGGAGATTCAAATGAAAGAAAATGACATAATAGTTTTGACACGTTGTTTAAGTATAAGAAGGAAATTTAACTTCATGGTAACCTAACAAACATCAACTCTAGATAATCTCCAATATTACTACATATCCACACTTGTGTTGGAATAGCTTGTTCTGAACATGTACGCATGCTCTACTGACACAATCAAGCATTCTGAATACTTGATGACAGAAAATGGATCTTAGACATGCATATATAATAACAAATCTATTGTTTAACAAACAAACACATTTGTTTCGAGGCAAAAGATTGATAAATAGCGGAAACACAGATTCAAGAGAACGGAAATTGATTGGTTAGATAGATTGATAGAAGAAACACAGAGTCAACATAACAGCAATTGGTAGCCATTAGTAGCCAGCTAACATAGATAGATAACAGAAAGAACACAGAGTCAAGACAAGGACGAGTAAAGGTATAGGAGATAACCACGTCAGTAACATCATATACCAAAATGTGAAATACTCAACAAACAAAAACAAAAAGAGAACAAGTCGTGGGAGACGGTAGGCATATACAAAGACTGGACCGGATAGGTGGCATTGATCATCTATCAATTTCTGCTGTGCAGGGGTCTAGAATTAGTAACTGGTAAATAAATATGAAAACAAGATTATTGTAAAGAAAGATGATAATTATTATATGGATACATTTACCTCACGCATCTTAAGCCCCTCCTCCAGGGCTGAGATGCGAGATCGCAGGGCAGCGTTTACCTCACCCGATTCCGTGCGCTTATCAGCGGGCAGTTGAGAAAGCCCACACAAGACAGCCGAACATGACGAAAGCCCCTACAGCAGCACGCTTGAGCATCCATTCCGGCTTTTCGTAAAGACGGAAAACGGTGATGCCTTCTGGGATAAGTGTGGCGCCAGGCAGAGAGCGGCTGCCGCGGCTTAGGACATGACATTCGCCGTTGTTCCCGGGGGGCTGGTGGGCATACAACGACCAATACCAGGGAGAAGGCCGGAGAAGCCGCCACCGATGCCGTCTTCATCGGAGATAGGAGGGACGGTGGCACCGGCGGGGAGAGTAGGAAGGGATCGAGCACCGCCGGCGGAGGAGACGGAGTTGTAGGCTCCCCCTGCGACAAACAAGACGAAGCGCCCGATCTATTCGGGGTTCGGGAAACTAAAATTTTGGACTGTAAATTTATATTATTATGTAAGTAAGATTGATTTTTAAAGTGTAAATCTTATTTATGTAATTTTTATACAATTTATTGTACAAACCTAAACAACACTGCAAGCCTAGCATGTATAAATTTAATTCATTAGCATATGAACGTAAAATATGAAAGATATAAGAAATTCACATCAAATTTAAAATTTAAATTCATTAGTGTAATCTTATCAAACTAAAATATTATTTATATTATTAATTTACTTATATAAATTAAATTCAAAATTTCACTAACCCACTAAAATTATGGTCCGGTCTCACAAATTGTCTAATCACTTGCCATCGAGAAAAGAAAAACATAAATTCCAGCTGTTAGTCAAAATTACAAGGACATCAATAGACGAGTTTAATTTATTTTTTATAAGTAATTATTAAATAAAATAATATATATATATATATATTATTAATATATTAGATTTATTCATAGTAGATATTAAATGTTGAACTTATTATTTGAAATAATATGTGCTATCTATTTCTAAAAAAAATTGTCTTTGAAATTGTAACACCCCAAATCCGGTTCACCCTCGTGAACCAAACCGACATGTTACAGGCCCCGGTTAGGT